>JADBJO010000739.1:400000-430000 GCA_016801955.1 Conus betulinus
TATATTGCAGTCAACAATCTGTCATATAAAGTCATATACATAAACACATACAGTATATATACAGTCAACAATCTGTAGTACAAAGTCATATACAGGAGTATATGACAGTCAAAAATCTGTCATACAAAGTCATATACATGAGTATATGACAGTCAACAGTCTGTTGTATAAAGTCATATACAGGAGTATATGACCGTCAACAATCTGTCGTACAAAGTCATATACCAGTATATGACAGTCAACAGTCTGTTGTACAAAGTCATATACAGGAGTATATTACAGTCAACAGTCTGTCATACAAAGTCATATACATGAGTACATTACAGTCAACAATCTGTCGTACAAAGTCATATACATGAGTACATTACAGTCAGTCTGTCGTACAAAGTCATATACTTGAGTATATGACAGTCAGCAGTTTGTTGTATAAAAATCTACACAATCATATCAATGACTAGCTGTCCCACCACCTCCATCCCCTCTCCCTTCTCTCTCCATCTCTCCCTGTCCTTCTCATCCCCCTCCTCCACTTCCCTTTCCATAATTATCCCCCCTTCCCTTTCCTCTCCTCCCACATGACCCCCCCCCCCCCCCCTCTAATCCATCTTCTTTCTATGCTCCCCTCCTTTCCCATCTCATCTTTCTTATCATCCCCTTTCCTTTACTGTCACCCCCCTCCCCCCCCCCCCCCCATCCTATCCCTTTGTTTCTTTTTTCTTTTTCTTTTTCTTTTTTTTTTTTTTTCTTTTTCTTTTTCTTCTTTTTTTTTTTTTTTTTTTTTTTTTTTACTAAAGTTGTATCTTTTTCCCATTAAAAAACACAACCATGCATCCATCTAACACACAAAAAGATTTGCATCTGATGTGGTCAGTATGCTGATGAGTCTGTTGCAAAACTGAAGATCAGACGAAAACTGCGGAGGATTCAGTCCCCCCTCCCCTTTCCTTTGTCCCTCCCATACTCCATCCTCCCCCTTTCTCTCTATGCCCCATTCCCTCCCCTTCCCCCCCCTTCCTCCCCCCCCCCCCCCCCCCCCCCCCCCCAACTAAGTGCTCCTGAAACATGTATGCCCAAGAAGTATGCTTGAGTTTTCTTACACACACACACACACACATGACATACACACTACATTAACCCACACAATATGAAGTACACCTATACCTCTGAAGCATACAAGCCACATCACCACACACACATATGTGCACATGACACACACATTATATTAACCATGTACATATTCACATGAATTATACCCAAGTCTTCCAAGCTTACAAGCGCACAGTACCACAACCTCAAAATCACCATGTACATATGAATTACACCTGTCTTTCCCAAGCATACAAGCGCACAGTACACCACAACCTCAAATCACCATGTACATGCCCACGCTATATGAATTACACCCCTATCACCCAAGCATACAAGTGCACATCACCACAATCTCAAAATCACAATGCACATACCCCCACAATATGGATTACAGCCATATTTCTCAAGCATACCATCCCTCATTACCACAAGCTCAAAATGTCAAAAAACACCAACACTACCCAGCATCAAGAACATGAAGCATACATCTCCATATGACTATATGCAGGAAAACGCCCTTTTTTTTTTTTCTGCAGGATTACAAGATGATCGTTTACAATTTGACTGTGGCATCTAAAATCTAATGCACTACGCACATCCCTGCAGGCTGCATCTGACTGGGTACCAAGCTGTCTGGAATCACTTAAATGCATAATTTATGATAATAATCATGGACTGTCCTAAAATCTCAATGCATTCATCCAATGTGTATGTAGACTCTACAAACTAACCATATTATGCTTCACCTTAGCATATTCAGGTACGGTAACACTGTTGTAGTAAATCAAGCATACAACTAAGAAACAGCTGTTTTGTACATAGGGAAAGTAACCATGCCCCCCCCCCCCCCTTTTTTTTTTTTTTCTAATATAAAAACCAAGAATGTGTATATTTTTAATGGTCTTGTTGGGCCCCCAAACTACAGTATGCATGTTCTAAAAAAAAGAAATTACAAATAAGAAACGTATAAGAGTGTTAATGAGATCAGAAAAACAATTTAAAGGAGGACTGGATCAGTTGGTGAGGTCGATGAGGGAAATGGGGAAGGAAGAGACTCATTTCAGGGTTCACAGTGGTCAAACAGATAATGGCTTGGAGGATCTAGCATTTTTTAAGTGCCACAAACCAAATCTATTGCTGAACAGTGAATGTACATGCACTAAATAGTTGTTAAAACAAGCTTTCCAGGGAACGAAGAGAGTGCAGCAGAATAAACTACACTTCCCTTGGCAGAAGAGAGGCATACAGTCTGTGCAGTCTACACCATGCCATTGGCTGATCTGATGACTTGTTTCTAGAACCCCCCTCCTTCTCCAAATACATCTTTTAAGGTTCAAGATTGCCTTGAGGAACTGGGCCCAGGAGTTGGGTGGGGGGGTGTGCGGCAGTTGCTTGATGGTGGCATTTTTTTGCTGGTCAGCATGAAATATGGACTGGTACACCCATGGGAACGCTCCCGTGGAGGTTTCATCATGTCACATCCAGTGGCCATTACACAATGGCATCTGCCACCGAACACTTATGTCCCTTGACGTCTTAATGGAAGGCACCCTATGTGAACACAGCTCAGGCTTCCAAGGGTGGTGCAGGACTACTCCCAGCTGCTATGTTTGGCAGTGGAGGACAGTACTTCTCTGGGTCTGACCTGCCCCTTCGGGTATATCTTTTCTTCTTCAAGATTGTTTGCCTTAGGGAACTGGACCCAGAAGTAGGTTGGGGGGGGGGGGGGGGTGTTAGATCTTCCCACCCTTTACCTCTCTTCTCCGCCCCTTCCCCCTCTCCACAGTTTGTGCTTGATTAGGGATCTGCCAACTATGAATAATCGACCAATTTCAGAATTTCAGTTGAAGGAAGGCCAGCTGATTTCACAGGAAGCAAAATAATGCTGTGGCAGACAGAACTCTACAGCTGGGCTGGAAAAGATTAGTTCTTGTCCCTTCACTTTCCATCAACTACACCAGGGAAGGGTCAGACCTCAGCCAATCAGCATGCACTTTACACCCAAGGACTCCCACTGACCTTTCAGAAGCCAATCAAGCAATGTTGTTAGGGTGAGGGGGCTGGATAATGGGTGTGCCCCATCCTGAAACCGTGGTGATGGTTATCCAACGGCAGACACAGCAAAGCGACAATTGTCTGGTGTCCATGCACCATATAAATGTGGCACTCATACAATGGCTGGTGGTGAAGCAAGAAACAAAGAAACAATGCTACAGTTTTTTTTTTTTTTTCCGTTTTTTTCTTTGTTTGTTTGTTTTTGTTTTGTTGTTGTTGAGCTTTTTCCGTTTCTTTTCATCTAAGCATTTCAAAGAAATTAATCAGATCAGAGATTAATGTTGAATTCAATTAAAATCAGAAATAAATCAGTAACTGTTGGCAACAAAGGACACTTATGCAGCCTGACAAGAGCAAAAACGGACTTTACTTCATAATACACTGCGCACACACACAAAAATGTCATATTTACTCTTCCCCTCACCCTCTCAACTGAGCATGAGGGTCTTACAGACTCACCCTCACCATGGTTTATGCACACTCCTTTGATCTGATGCCATACCCTGACAAGACCAAGTACAGACCTGTCTACCCTCAAAATTGAACCATTAGTATTCTATGGACTAAATTTTAGGATTTCATGACAAAAAAAAAAAAGAGGATTTTTCTTACCTTGAACTTTAATATGGATCTTATATTGCGCAACTCTTGCAGCCAACTCACTGCGCTGTACTCACACTCAAACCAATGAGCACAAGTGGACTAGACACACACTGCACTCATCTAGTTGACCATCTCATCAAAAAAAAAAAGAAGAAAGAAATGTCCTTGCCTTTCATCCCCCCTCCCCTGTCCACATACATGCACACACACAGTGACAGCCAGCCACACACATGTATACCCTTCATATAGTTTTCATTTTCCATCTTTTTTTCTTCTCTTTGTACTGCCACTCCGTGCCCCTCCCCCTGTTTTTGGGGTGTGGGTGGGGGGATTGGAGCTAATCAACAGTAGAAGTTAAAGTGACAGACACACCTTGAGCAATTTTGCTGCCACTTGTGTCAGGAAATATCTTCTTCAATAGGGAAGAAGATGATCGGTATTGATAGGGACAGATTCGCATCAGCCACCATCCCATCATCATCCCATACATACATACACATCATCCCAGCGTTCATCACCTGCTGCTCCAGGTCCCCCATCTGACTTCGCCTTGGCCTTTTTCAATGCTTGTACAACTGAAGGTGTTCCTTTCACCATTTCGGATAGTTTTTTCAGCGATTTTGACGAAACATGCTTCATGCAGCCGTTGCACCCTCCATGAGCACAACTAAAAACCCATTTCACACCAAAGTGCACCACACCAAAGTTGGACCTTTTTTTAAGCCTGGGACAAGCACTTCCAAGTTTGCATGGTATGCATTCAGGAAAGCTTGCTCCCTCATTTTGGCAACCTTCTTTTCAACATCTAGAGTGTATGTGAGCATGCGCAAACTGGAACTAGGGACAATAACTTACGTCTTCGAACAGGAAAATATAGTACTTTCTGTTGTAGCCAATGTTGCCGATTTTCATATTTTTGTCCTACTTGGCGTATTAATGTATTTTTCCATTCAAATTTCATAAAATACGTTAAAAAATCAAAGGGTAGGTAGGTCTGCAAGTACCACCACCACCACCACCAACCCTGATCCACATGAACAACCACAAATTCCTTGTGTTGGTTTCAGGATACAACAGAGGGAGATCCTGATTGATGAACCTTCACCTCTGGAAGCTTATTCAAACGTCACCCAGAGCAGCTCTGAAACAGCAGAACAACATGGCATCACTGATTCTGCATGCCCAAGGTCATCCTCAGTCATTATGACAAAGTCTCCAACTTTCATCATGTGAAGACCGATGGTATGCTTTGTGAATTGCAAAGTAACCTTGTGCCAGCCAAAGGGGCACTTTGCAAATCATTTCCCGGTGGAAGTGGAGAAATCTGAGCACCATTTTTGACTAATTGTTTCTATCTTTCATGTTCAAGATGCTACAGAATCCAGGTGAAATTGTTGAACACAAAAACTTTTATAACCAGGTTCACATACAAAGTGAGTAAAAAGAATAATAATAAAAAAAATTCTCTCAGCTGTTTATACTGTATGATGTAAATACTCGGTTTAGTTTTGTTTGTGAGCCTTTTACTGTAGTCCATTTATAATTCTGTGTCAAGTGGGAAGAACGATGTATACATAACAAGAGCTAGTCAAGCAATGGTTCTAAAAATAGTCTGCATTGTTCTTATTAGAAGCTGAAGCAAGGATTTCTGCTGCACCGAGAGCAAATTAATAGCCTGACAACTTGACAACTTGGCGGGAACAGATAATGAATATGTCCATGCTATCATTATCTGGTTAATTACACAAAGTTGGCTCTAAATTGGGCAATCAGCATGACATGAATGTCCAGGCTCACTGTTCAGGGAATCATCATTCAGAAAAGTATAACAGATTTTGAACGTAATACATCAGGACAGAGCTGAGTACTACATGGCGGCAAGTCACATGACAAAAAGCGTCTTTGGACAACGTTATGTGCTGCATGACAAAGCTAAACCGAGCATGTCAGACTCATGAAGCAGTCAATTCCTCCACGGCTGGAACCTTTCCTGTTTACAGCATTATGCAGTTTCCATGCCACCTACTAAACTTAACTTTCATTTATTCATTTTCAAAAAAAAAATAACTGGGTTTTAAAATAATGTAAATGATAAAATCGACACCTTTTGCCGAAATGTTCTTATCCTAACATACATCAGCCAAAGTTCATGAAAAAGAAAAAAAAATCAAAGAAATGACAGAGCAATAACCATATTTATTTCAGCATGTGATGATGGTGTGATTTACTCTGGCATGACAACGCCATAAACAGAAAATGTTCCAGCAGTCAAACGGCAAACAGAAGGCAATAACCAAAATGTAAAATGAAACCAAGACGAAGACCATCTTGACATCAAACAAACAAGGCTATAATAATGGAAAAACAAAAAAACACAAACAAAAACACACACACAACTTAACAATATTTTGTACTGCACACAAAAAAAAAAGAAAGAAAAAAGATGAAAGCATGGTAAGCAGCACATGTGAGTACGGCTCTGTGCAATGGAAGCAAATGGTCGCTTCAAACCCCAGCTGGTCTCAAGAGAGAAAACTCCAAAACTGCACAAAAAAGGTGTGTGTACAGCAAAACTGCAAGCAGACAAGATTCACTGTTCAGATATAAACACCCACACTCAACACAGCAAACCTGAAGACCACTTTTGCTGCTGGTCATACGTGCCCATAGTGGTTTCTGACTGCGTTTTGTCCCACTATCAGGCATCTCCTAAATTCAGGCACCATACTCTTACAACATTCAAAAACAACAACCAAAACAAAATTACAGAACAGAACCACTTTAAAAGCTGGTGGCAGAACCTCCCCATAAATACATCTATAAATCCTTTGGGATCTAAAAACATGGATGAGAGCCCTAAATGGGTTGAGGTAATTATAAACTGACAAGAGAAAAAATGTTCCTAAACTTACGAAAAAAAAAAAAAAAAAGGAAAAAACAACAACAAAAAAAGAACAAATGGATGGAGTGTTAATTGGAGCATCTTTCTCGGGAGGTGACTGACACGGTACACCATGAAGAACTGAATGCTGAATTCTTGGGTCAAGGATACTACAGAGGGAGGTCATCATTGATGAACTTCCTAACCTCTGGATGCCTATTCAAACGTCATCCAGTGCAGCTCTGAAAAGGCAGATTTTAACACTCTTGTGACACCATACTCATTTTAACATATACTCAATGAAATCACTGTCTTTTTTGCTACATAACATGCACGCATGCACACACACACACACGCATGCACACATGCATGCTTGCACACACGCGCACATACACCCACCCTGCTCAAAACTCCCACCATACATAATGATTTTCCTGATGATGCATGCATATTCACTTAAAATACTTTAAAATAGGATTTAATCATGCACACAAACACATTTAATGTGCACGTGTGTATACATATACACACGCACACACCCAAATGCATGTGCATAAATCTCTCTCTCTCACAGTCACACACTCAAACACACAGATACAGCATGAAAACACAAACTGTATGTGCATGTATGCTCACACACACACAACACAGCATGTGCACACTGATACACACACACACACACACTCGCACTTACACACACATACACACTGATACAGCCATTCTTTTGTCCCCTGTTCTTTAGCTTAAAGACATAACCCCATCACTCCTTTATGTTCCTTCCCACTATAGCCCCCCCCCCCCTTTGCTCCACTCTTCCCCCCTGAATGCATCCTCCTCCCCACTTTCTACACAGTATTGTTTCTTTTTTTTCGTCTTTTTTACAAATTGCCTCTCTCATTACTTACACTGAAAGAATCTACGCTGAACACACCCACACAAACACAAACACACAACGATACAGCCACTCCTTTGTATCCATTTTTTTTCCTTAACTAAGTAACCTTACCATGCTTTCTTAAACATTATAGCACCCATCCCCTTTCCCTCTGACTGATTCCCCCCCCCCCCCCCCCCCTCCCCCTTTACTCATCTACTGATCTAGTGCCTTCATTTAAAATAAATTCTTGTTGTTTTAGACCATTAAAATAATCTACACTGAAAAGATCTAAAACAGAAGACACATATACACACACGCACACACTCTCTCTCTCTGGAACATCAAAAATTCTGAAACTTTTGAAAAGTATACAATAACAACAAGAACAAAACCTTCAAAATCTACAGTACCATGATCATTAAGAGCAAGACATGCACGCCTGAACATACACACTTTTAAAATGTCCATTTTCTGAATGGTAATAAAAGAAATTTCTCTTTCAAATGTCATCATCATCATCATCATCCGCCGAGTGTCCACAATCATCAGGTTGATTATTCTGACACTTTTGGGAGGTTGACGCAGCGGAAAGAAAAAAAAAAGAAAAAAAAAACCTGTTTACTGCAGGAGGCTGCTAGCTCTTGACCTGAATAGGTCAAGAGTCTCTGATGTCACAGCAGCCTCTGTCAAGTTGTTGTTCCACTCCTGGATGGTACGTGGCAGGAATGAGTTTAATCTATAGTCTCGTACACACTGGAGGCGGTTTAGCTGATGAGAGTGCAGTCTTCTGTCCTGTGAGGTTGCAGCTCTGAGCTTAGGTTTTCCATCTGACAAGGCCTTTCCAAACTCCACACGTACTAAGTCCTGTCTGATCTTGTAGAGCATGGCAGACTGTGCAACCTTTCTCTGGTTTTGCAGAAATGTTCAACCTAACTCACTGATCATTTGTTGAAACACTTGCATGTCGGTGGTAATTGTTGTTGACAAAACGGGCTGCTCTTCTTTGCACTGCCTCGATGGGCAGTTTGAAAGGAAAAATTTCAAAACGTTTAAGAATTCTGAGGGCATACTTTAACTGAAAACTGAGTGTGTTTGTACTCAATGAAGTGTAACAATCTGTCAAAAAAGCAAAGATAAAAGATGGAGCAATAGCTCTGGAAAAAAAAAAAGGATGAAAACATCAGTTGTTTTAACTCTGTTGAAAAGGAGGAGTCATTCCCAACCCAAATTTTCATCTTCTCAGAAATACTAAAAAGAACAACATTTTGTGAAAGATTTATTGTCCCTCTTCTGAGTCCAGACAAAAAGATTGTTCACTTTTTTAATCAAACTAATGGGGATCCTTCTCATAGCTGCCAACCTTCTAGATTCAAACTCAAAGTTTGGGAACCAGGGGATGAAATGGACAGGGAATCCTGAAGCGGAGGCAGTTCAGCTTTTGGCTGAAAGCATATGTCATTTGACAAATGAAGGCTTTAAAAAAAGAAAACCCATTTTCCAAATTGCCTGTAGCCATATAATCATCATTTGGGCTTTACTCTGCTGTACCTTATCATCCCTATTCAAAATTATTATGCCCCTGCCCCCCCCCCCCCCCCCCCCCCCCCCCCTTCAAGTCCTACACTTGTTAATAAAATTTTAAAATTCTGGATTTTTTCCCCCACTGAACTCAGGATTTGGGGAATAATTTTGAAATCAGAAAAAAATCCAGAAAAATTCAGTACTCTGCTCAGAACTGATCTCAAATAAGTTCTCAGTATGTCAGTGGCCTGGAACGCTTTGCTCTGACTGTTGTTTCCCTGGATCTTGGCTGGTTTGTGAAAAAGGGCTGGGAACGATAACATTAAGTAAAGTCTTATTGTAACTGGTACTCTGTTTGCAGCAGAACAGTGGAAGCTTTCAAGAACAAGCTTTTCACTAGGCAGGGTTTACACCGGGTGGTGAATGATGATCTGCAACTACATGCCTTGTCAGCTAGTGAGCTACCAGCCAACTGAAATAAATGAGAGAGAGAGAGAGAGAGAGAGAGAGAGAGAGAGAGAGAGAGAGAGAGAGATGAGAGAGAGAGAGAGAGAAGGAAAGAAAAAAGACAAAAGTTAGTGGTTTCAATTTTCACACATCTTCAGAATGATCCCAAACTTGAACAAATTTTAAATGTAATGCTTAACAATTAATTAGTGGGGGAAAACAAGTGCAGGTTCACAATTTTTCCATCATTATAGTAATGACTTGGCAAAGATTTTGGAAAAAAAAAAAAAAAAAGGGGGGGGGGGGGGGGGGGTATGGTGAAGAAGAAGAAAAATGGGAAAATACATGTTATAAATATGAAAACCCATCACTAGCTGCATAAGGGAAACATCGCAATCCCCTCTTGAAGGCAGATCTGTATTACCTGCTCCTAGGCCTTTTGTCCACTGGATCGGACTCATCAGGGAGACACGACTGATTGTGTCTGTGCTCTTGGCGTCAAACAGTGACACACCACAGTCCATAATCTGTGTGGTTTCTCAAATTTTACATGTAATTAATAGCGAACTGCCAAGCAAACGTTGACAAATGAATCGCAAGACAAAACACGACACGTTTTGACCTCTTCGGTCTTCTTCAGGCAAGATGCAAAACACTCAGGACAATGAAAATGAACGAGCAATCACTTAAATCTTCATTCACTTCTGGGCAAGAGATGGCCTGGAAGGACTAGACCCAAACTTGAGTTTTTATGATTAAACACAAACTTGAAATTTTTAGTTTAGATTGTGACAAATACTAAGAGTAAGAGTAAAATCACGACCTAACCGACCAAAACCTGCCATTAGGGGACAGTGGAAATGCAACGTGGCCTATTTGAGAGCCTCGAGTTCCAGCAACTCCTGTAATTTAGACCAGCCGATTAGGGAGGCCATTGGGGTTACGAACTGGAATGCAGCTGGGCATACGATACGTCTCAACGCCTCGTCATCAAACAACCAAAGTTTAAACAACAGAAATAATAAGCAATAAGAAGGACAGACATGTCTCGTCTCGTTACCTCTACTCTGGCGCTCATCACATCTTGGTCAGTTTGAGTCCAAACTGTTGAAACACAAAAAAGATAGCAAAAACTATCGCATGGCAACACGTCAGCATTCCACGACCCGCCATCCTGCACCGTCTGCTACACGTTCTCCCTCTCAGTTTGGAGAATGAACCGTTTTGAGTTGAGCAATATAGATATAACCTTTCAAAGGGCACACGCGGGTAATTACTAGATCAGGTGAATGGATAGATCCATACGCTAATCATAGAATTGGGCGAGTGCTCTGATTTTCTTTTAATTGTGCATGTCACTGGAAAAGTTCAGGTAACTTGTCTTACTATCTGTCAAAAACAGCACATTTTCCTTCTAACAACTTTGCTCACACTGGAAGCTCAGTCACAAGCAACGTCAGTATGCCGCCACAAGTCCACTCATCTCCTGGCTCCAATGTTTTCCTGACGCAATGATCGATGCAGTTTGTCATGGAGGGAACTAACGCATAAATTACCAATATAGACTCGGGTGTGCCCTATGGGACAGTTCTTGGACCCCTTCTTTTTCTCTGTCATATCAATGGCCTCCTCACAGGTCTGTCTCTTTGCAGACCGTGACTGCCTGCTATACAGAGAAATCAACGTCGTCTAGGACCATCTTTCTCCGCAGCAAGACTTGAAGAAACTCGAAATCAAGATGGACAGTTGGAGGACGTATAATGCTTCTAAGTGCCACGTTCATCCTGAACATTAAAAAACAAGACCTCCTTCCACTACCTGCCACACGACACCATCTTGAAGCATGGATCAAACAACCTCAGCTTGGGCAGCCAACTATCCCATGACCTCAGGCGGAGTGAACACATTGCCAAGACTGCTAAGAATGCAAACCTCAGGCATTCTGAGATGCAACCTCCGCCATTGCCCTAGTAACTACAAGTGCAATCATACCCATTGCTCATCCCCACTGTCATGGAATGTGAAGCCATTGTATGTGCCATTATAGTAAGAGGGGCATTGACAATCTGGAGCGAGTGGTAAGAGGTGCAACGTGCTTCAGACAGAAGATTACAAACCCATGCCCCCTGGCGGCAGGCAGAGGATCCCACAAAAAGGTTTTCCAACACTCCAGGACTGCAGAAAGCGACTGGGTCCCATTTTTCGTTTTCAAGGCGATTGAGTGGTTGGTGCTGGCGATACCATCAGACAAAATTTTAACACACGAAAAGCGAGGCAGAGTAATCCACACAAGGAAGGATAATAATTTTGTGTCAAATAACATCGTAGACAATTAAAGGACCATCAGCAGGTATTTTACCATCCAAAACGCATCTGCTGAGATATTCGTTTTTGAATCACACCTCCGTAGAACGGAATACTCTCAGTACCAAGTGCACTCTGAATCCGTCATCAGCTTCTGGCCGTTATTACTAAAGGAGCTTTCCAGCCACCACCCAGTGGACCAGCTGAGCCCCTCCCCCCCCCCCCCCCCCCCCCCCCACATCGCAACTACGTCAGTAATCTAGATCATTCTCTGATGTCCAGATACAGATACAAAACCAGTTATAAATATCCTGGTGTATTCCTTTCAGCTATTACCAGCACAGAAGAAGCGAAAATGTAAGGATGAACACAGATTTAAGGATTGTTTGTGATACAATCATTCGTACACAAGGGGGTACCAGATATAAATACGTTCAAAGTATTATTAAGTTGGCATGCAGGCTGAAGGCAAAGGTATAAAAAATGAACTATTTGGGCTACTTTTGTTTTCTCAGTCTGTTGTTTGGTTTAGCAAAGACAACACATTCCCTTCCTTTCCACAGTTCTGTGGCTTAAGCTTAGCTGTGCATCCATTAATAGAAGATTTTTTTTTCAGCGCTCGGTTAGAGAGCATCCATAAATTACAATCATATCAGATCCAGCCATGTTATATGTAGATGGACTACTGATCTCAGTGACCCTGTAGTATGGGCCAGGGTGGGTGGGACATAGCTTCTGTAGTTTCACACTACCACCCTCCCTTCACCCGTCTCTGAAACCTCATCCTCCACCCACATGTACCCAACATCGTACCGAAAAAAGGAAACATAATGGACACAAATTCAGAAATTTTCAATGAAAGTGAAGAAAAAACTCTGATTCTAAAAAATGAACTGATGATATTAATGTTAGCTTAAAAAATCATGTCGTGAAATTTTCAATAGAAATAATACGCAATGCTAAAAAATCAAAGTTAGAAGTAGACAGACGAATAGGCTCTTTAAAAGTAGAGCCTCAATTGCTCTTAATACTATACCATACTAATTAGACTTTAAATTGATCAAAGGAAATAACTCTGATACAGAAGATATACTGTCAACCGAAATGAGACTTTCGGCCGAGATGAGAAGGAATATCCCGGATTGTAGCACCTTTTTTCCTGTCACAGAGCATACAGCATATTACCAACATGAAGAGCATCAGCATACGTCTGCGTGAAAGTGTGAGTGTGTGTATAGGATTTTCTTTGTTTTGTTTTTCTTTTAGTCCCTAAGGCATTTTGCTTAAAATGTCGTTCTTTTTAAATGTCCTGTAAAGCGCTTGCTGGCAGAATTAAAGGCTATGTAAACTTCATGTCATTATCATTGTTGTCAATAGTTCTAAGTGATCTGGAGAACGACTTGGGTCTCCCCCGAGTTGACTCACCATTGCAATCACCATATTTTGTGTATAATCGGAATTAGAAATAAGATGATAGCAGATATCATAAGTGTTTAATGAAGGACTGAACATGACGATATAGAGGAAAATTTCAGCTTGACTTTTCCCTTTAACTGTTTTTTTTTTCTCCTGGGAAAGATGACAAAATAGAACTTGTGTCTTGTTGGGATTGATCTCTTCTACTTTCCTTTTTTATTGAATATGATTATACAGATGGTAGTAACAGAAGTTCAACATAGGTTGCACAGCATTATCACATATCACACTTTTTTCTTTTCTTTTTTTTTTTTTTTTTTTTGTTATTGTTATTTTTTTTTTAAAGGATTTTGATTGTTTTGTTTTTAAGGTCGAACGCCTAATGCCTCGTGTTTAAGTTCTATTTTAAAACAGGTGTATGTCCAGTGGCTTGATACAGGTTTAAGCCAATGAAACATGTGAACAGTTTGGGAGTACGCTACGTGGGAGGGGAAACACATGTTCTGCTGATGACAGATTTCACTTCCGTTATGGGGTTAAAACAATGATGAGCAAACGACAGATTGGTATTGTTGGTTATGGCCATCTGGGTAAGTTGAAAGATATTCAAAGGAGAGCGTTAACTTTAAAGTTACTCACTTTTAGGACGGAGACGTATTCAGTCACGATTAAGGGGCACTACTTGATTTGCTTTTTCCACAGTTGTGTTCAAAACAAAAACAAAACAACACAACAAAAACAACAACAACACACACACACACACACACACACACACACTGACGCACGCACGTATGCACGCTTGCTTGCTTGCAACAAAAACATGCTCAAATGCAAACACGATCATTTTGTGTGTGTGTGTGTGTGTGTGTGTGTGTGTGTGTGACGAAGTAAGTGACTGAAATAGTGGGTCGGTCACGTGTGTGTGTGTGTGCGTGTGTGTGAAAGAGAGGGATTTCATTGTGGCCATGAACATTTTGTTGAGCTTGTATTTTACCCCCCGATCCCACCTCTGAGTCCAGTTTTAGGGTGTATTTTTTTGTTGTTGTTGTTACTTTTATTTCTGGCAGTGTGGTATAAAAAGATCATGAAAAAAGTAGGAATGCTGTCTGCATCATTTGCACAAATCTGTGACTGCAGCAGTGTTAATGACATGAAAAAGTACCTACCCTTTCTTTCTTTTTTTTTTTTCTTTTGCTTTTCCCATCTTCTGTGCCACCTCAGTGGCATTAAATCCATGCTGCTCATTCTGACCCCCCCCTGGCCACAGCCCAGCCCGGAAGGATCTACCTTAGCAGTGAGATGACAGCCATAAATTCAGTAGTTTGTTTAAAACTTGCTTTTTTTTTGTTTGTTTGTGTTTTCTTGCAGGCTGACCTTCAGTGGCACTTCAGTAGTATTATTCATATGCAGCACAACATTTTTTTTTTTTTTTTTCCGTATGTCCTCCAGGATATATTCTGGAACACTGCCAGGGGCATTTGAGGCATATCCTGAATTTTTTTTTTTTAAATTGTCCAAACATACAGCACAACATTCAGTCTTCTGCTCACATCCACATCCGGGTTTGTTGTGTCGCAGCCCTTGCACCAGCCACACAGAAAGCGGTCAGTATCAAGTATCAGGAGGTGGGAAACTTGAAAAGTCGCTATACTGCTGCCCAGTCACTTTGATGGTGTTTGATCCTATCTGTGTTGATCCAGCGTATGCAGGAGATCACATGCAAAGCTCTGCACGGACATCAAGGACTGCTTAGTCAAGGAGTCAGTGTAAGTGAGCTTCCCCTACTGGATGACGGCACAGCTCCTGGCCAACAACATTCTCCATGAACTTGGCGATACCAATAACCTTGATGTGAATTTATGAGCAGCTGAGATATGAGAACAAATTTGAAAGTGATGTCACCACTAGAGCATGGCATAAATGGCCATAAAATTGAAGACTTAAAGAAAAATACTACTGATTGATGAGAATGATGAAGATGATACAATGGAGATCTAGTTTGGTCAGAGATTATATGACAGGATTGTACTCTACCCTTCGTTTCATAATGCATCCCTGCTTCATCCAGGCCTGAGAGATAAACATTCTTACTACAACAACTCTGAGAAGGAACAAGTCGAGACAGAAAATCTCACAAACAAAGAGTTATGATGGGAATCGAACCTGCAGCTGCCTAGCCTGTAATCCTAAATGCTGAGCACTGCCTCACCACAGCTGATAACTTGCTTTTGTTTCCCAGAAAATGAAATAAAAGCAAAAAAAAATTGAGTTATTGTTTCTTAGTGTTTAGCAAATAAAGCAATCAGCTGTGTCTTTCTGATAAGATTATCAAGTCCAGGAGAGATCTATGTGTTCACTCATTTTCTTTTTTTCAGGTGAATATCTTGTGAAAGCGATTAAGGACCATGAGGATCTGGAGCTGGCGTTTGTCTGGAACCGAAACACAAGAAAACTTGTGGGACAAGTAGAAAAGGACCTCATTTTGGAAAATCTGGATGACTTTCGTAACTTGTAAGTTTTTCCCTGAACTCTTGTTGAGTAGTCTAGTGTTGTTGCTGACAATGTACAATAGTGTCTCAAAAATGGATGTTTATCGTGTACTTCCACAGTTGTATTTCTATTGACATTACTGTAATGCAGCCTGTGAAGTATGCATAGTGTGTTGGCATGTTGTAAAGTGTCACATCCCAACGTACAGGCATAGAAGCAAACATTGGCCATGTTTACATCTGGCTTGGGGCCCAGATTGCACAGTATGGCACAGTATGGCACAGTGTGGCACAGTATGGCTCGCTGGGTGCTTTACGTTTACATGGCAGTAGAAGGAACCAGATGACTGCAGGCTTGACTTCATAGATTTTCTCTGGAATTCAGCATGTTAGCTTCCACAAGTAAACACATGGTGGGCATCAGACTGTGAGCATGGCTGTAAACACAAAGGCAGTGATGAAGATAACAATGGCTTTGGTCACTGATGCAGCGAAGTGTGCACAATAGGCAACAATTTTTTATGCATGTAAAGTTGAACTTTTGCATGCAAGTGGCAGACATGGTATCATCTTCTCAGCTACAAATGATTCACAGTTTGCATGTGGTGCAGTTTTTGTTTTTTGCTGCTCTGACTTGCACTGTTTGTTTCTTCTATGCCATGCTTGTCAACAAGGATCTTTTCAGTGCATGCAGAGTAGGATGAAATTTCTTGCACATGAGTCTGGCTTCTACTGAATGGCTTCATCTGCCAGTACTCAAAGTTCAGTAGAGCTTTGTTTCATCCTGCAACTCCTGGATGTTCTACCTGCCATCTCATCATTCCACCCCCACCCCCAGCTGACAGTGGGAATGGAATGTAGCCACGTTTTTCCTGCCTTTAGCTCACATCAAAAGCAGTCATGGCGTGGCATGGCACAGCATGGGAAAAGTAAATGTAAGTGCAACTGCTTGGGCCACGGGCTGGCCAGGCTTGGTAAAAAAAAAAAAAGTGGCCCTATAATCATACGTTGGTGTATATGCATACATATAAAACATACATTCAGGGCTATGACAATTTTCTGTGCTGAATAAACATGTATGCATATCTTCATAATATGTGTGGGTGTGGATGTGGGTGTGTATTTGTATGAGAGAGAGAGAGAAAGAAGGAGAGAGAGGGAGAGAGAGAGGGAGAGAGAGGGAGAGAGAGAGAGAGAGGGAGGGAGAGAGAGAGAGAGAGAGAGAGAGAGAGAGAGAGAGAGAGAGAGAGAGAGGGAGAGAGAGAGAGAGAGAGGGAGGGAGAGAGAGAGAGAGGAGAGAGAGAGAGAGAGAGAGAGAGGGAGAGGAGAGAGAGAGAGAGAGAGAGAGAGAGAGAGAGGGAGAGAGAGAGAGAGAGAGAGAGGAGGGAGAGAGAGGAGAGAGAGAGGGAGAGAGAGAGAGAGAGAGAGAGAGGGGAGAGAGAGAGAGAGGAGAGAGAGAAGAGAGAGAGAGAGAGAGAGAGAGAGAGAGGGGGCACAGGTGGGGGAAAAGGTGAGAGTAAAGCAATGCTTTTCATTTGAGTGTTTTGTGTGTGTGTGTGTGTGTGTGTGTGTGTGTGTGTGTGTGTGTGTGTGTGTTGTGTGTGTGTGTGCAAAGTCCAGACATCTGTGAGCAGTTATTGTCTTTATCTTTAAAGACAAAGGAGGAGAAAGGAGAAGCTTAGCTGTATAAATCATAATTATGTGACCCATCTGTATAATGTTCATAATCTCAGTCAGTTTAATGGATGTAAAGTGGATTTAGATTATTCGGAGAACAAGCTCTCAAGAAGACTTCATTACCATGATCATGAAATACATTATAACATACTTTCAGTTAAAGTTCAGTGAAAGTTCTCAGTAAACAATACCTGAAACAATACCTGAAGCAATACCTGAGAACCTCAAAATCAATACCTAGCACACATGGATGGGCGCACCTAGTGTGAGCTGCATTTGTTAAAAAAAAAAAAAAGAATTGGCACCATTAAGTAGCCAAGTAGCTTAGCAGGTAATGCATTGCTCTAGTAAATGAAAAATTCTGGGGCCTGTAGGTCTTGTCCTGCAAGGGGAGAGGATGGGGAGGAAGGGGGAGAAGAGGAGGGGGAAGGGCAGTGGTGCAGGGAGGGATATCGTTTTTTTTTTTCTTATAAATATCCCAAACCTGAAGTGACAGTATAAGGATAAGTGGAGAGCCTGCATGTGACATGCATTTACTAAGCATCAAACAATCCATGACAGTCAGTGGGTAGATTCTGTTTAAAAACAAACAAAAAACAAACAAAAAAAAACAAGATGCAAAGCAAATAAACATATTACCAGTGAGTAGTAAAAAAAAAAAAAAAAAAAAAAAAAAAAAAAAAAATATATATATATATATATATATATATATATATATATATATATATATATATAGTCACTATAGTCACATAGCACTTTCTTTCTCTTTTTTTTTGGTAGTAGAAATTTTGCATGTAAGAGAAAAGAAAAAAAAAAATGCTGCTCTTCTCGGTGGGGATATGAACCTGGGTGCCTGTATGACAGGTGGGGATACTAACCACTGTACTACCAAGGAGCTTACAGAAATTGGTTATACTTAGGTTTATAAACCATTATTGCTTAAACTGTACATCACAAAATTATCATTTTTAGCTGTTAGTAATGGCTATTCTGGTAAACTAAAACATTGGGCATCATCTGTGACCCATAATGAACATATCTACAAATTTTCAGAAAGATCGGTCCAGCAGTTTTGTTTGGAGCGAGTGGAACACATTTTGACCACAGATGGACAGACAGACAGACTCACAGACAGTATTTCTTCGTTCCCATTCTAAAGTACTCCCAGTTCTTACAGAACTGGGAGTACAAAAAGAAAAGAAGAAAAACTCTCATGAGCACACAAAAAGTTGCATGGGCAGATGGAAAAGGGGAGATTAGCAATATTTGATCATTTGCATTGTATAGCAACCTTCTCTATGTCGTTCAGTGAGCATTATATATACTTTTTTTTTTACAGAAAAAGAAATCTGTTGCACCAGCCGCCGTGGCGAAGTGGTTAGCGTCGCGGGACTCCGGCTGGGAGGTCGTGGGTTCGAATCCCATCAGAAGTCATGTGGGTTTTTTTTCTGCCCCGACCGGCTCCTACCCAGAGTTGAGTTTGCTACGGGCTCAGTTGGGAAGACTGGGGCCACACAGTCGAGTTTCATCCACTTAATGGATGCGTTTCTGAGAGTGTTGCTCAAATTTCATGACCAACACTGCAGGTGCTGTATCTCTCGGGCCTGGTTGACGCCAGGATATATTATGAAAGGAGCGTAGAGTACAGCCCTGTCATGTAGTCTCAGACCGAAATGGAAATCCGTAGCATCATCTTAATCATCCTCATTCTCATCGATCAGCATTTAAAAAAAAGATGTCTCAAGTTCTGTGGCCCTTCATGCCCTGCTCTCATGGTGACCTCAGTTTCGATGTCCTCTCCACGTCTGTGGTCTTGGTTTGGTTCCGTCGGGGTCACCGGTATCGGCGGATCCATGGGGGCTGTCGTTGGACGGACGTGATGGCGCCCTCCGGAGGGAGAGTTCACTCATGCAGGCTCCGCGACTAAGCAATTATTGTCGTCAGTAGGGGGCTTAGTAGGTGGTGTCCTGCGTATGTTAGATCAGAACAGGCGCCACTGAACACCACCGAAGTGACTCGGCAGCAGTGCAGTGTCTCCTCCGGTGGGTTGCCTCTCGACGACTTGACGTTGACCGCTCCCTGTGGATTGCTGGTGCCGGGGGTGCGGCGGGGCCGACCGGGGCTGTGCTCTGTGGATGGGGTGTCAGAATGAGCGGCGTGGGTGCACTGCCTCTGAAGTCGCGCAGAGGTTGGGACAGAAAAAAAAAAAAAAAAAAAAAGAAATCTGTTGCGATAATGAAATGACACAAAGCAGTTTTGGTAAACTTCAGTAGTAGCCCATCATGCCGTGCTCTCAAGATGGCCTCAGTTTTGATGTCCTCTCTTCGTCCATGCCTGTGCTTTTCTCGTTCAAAGTCATCAGCAGTGGCAGGTTTGTAGGACCGCCATTGGATGTACATAGTGGCGCCCTTCTGAGGAGGAGGCTTTTTCATGCTGGTTCTGTGGCAATCATCGCAGTCACTAGGGGCATAGTAGGTGGTGTGCTGCCTATGCTGGATCAGAACAGGCGTCACTGAACTCTGCTGAACAGTCTCGGCAGCAGTGCAATGTCTCCTGTGGGGGTTGCCTCATGACGACTTGATATCGATGGCTTCCTGTGGATTGAGCTCGATGAGGTGGCTGGGCTGTGACTCAAAAAACAGCTGGATGTGGCTGCATACAGAGGAGCCTGGAATGAGCATTGTGAAAATATTGCTACAGAGAGAGCACGAATGATGATCCAGGCTAAAAATAGACAATGTGGTGGAAATCTGTAGGGGAGGTAATCAGTGTTTCAGCTCAGATTTTAGTGAGAGCCTGAGATTTCAGAGTGACCCAGCTGTTTTCATGGGACAGATACCATTTAGGGCATCCCAAAGCAATTTTGCCCCACCCGTCAGCACAACGATTCAGTCAGTGTGAGGTGATGCCAGAATGTGGGCATGAAACGATGCTCCTATGATGGATACAGGCAATTGTCCAATTGTTTACTTAGTGTGCGCTTTGGTTCAAAATTTTTGACTTTCTACATCTAGTTCTTTGATCAACAAACTGATAAAAGGTAACTCTGTTTGCAAGAAAGAGAGGAGTTATCTTCCCCTGATTTTTGTTTAGCAGCAGATCTATTCCAGAGATGGTGACAATATATATTCATACTGAGAAACTGACTGACTGATAGTAATTGACCCACTCACTGATTGATTGATTTTTTTTGTCTGTATTTTTAGCTCAGCCGACCTGATCGTGGAGGTAGCGCATCCTGTAATCACTCAGCAGTATGGCGAGATGTTTTTGTCAGCTGCTGATTATCTGGTAAGATTGTGTGTAACATCTATCTATCTAACTATATCTATATAGAGATAAATCTATATCTGTCTATCCATCTGTCTGTGCATATATATCTATTTTTATTTTATTTGCGTTACCCCTCCAGTGGAAATGATAGGCATTAGGACTAAGTTTTAAAATCGTTTTAGTAGATGACTGTCTGTCTGTCTATCGATCTTTATATCTATTCATATTTACATACATATCTGTGCACTAGTATTTCATTTACATGTGGACTTTCACACACACACACACACACACACACACACACACACACACACACACACACACACACACACACACACACACACACACATGCACATGCTCTTTTTCAATATCACTGTTAGTGAACAGACTATAAACTGACGAACAGTGAGTGCACACACATGCAGGATTCCAGGCGTGCATGCTCACAAGCACACATACATATCCGCACACACATAGGCATAGATATGTGCGTTAATGATTGATCTACACTCATGTTGTGATGGCCTTTGATGTAAATTCATTTGCATATTGACAGAGATATGTGTACACAGATTACATTTATTTATACATATAAAAAATGGTTTTTGATCAGCGATGCACATGCACACACTCTCAAAAAATACCTATGCTCGTGTCCATCCAGTATCTAATCAAAAAGTTGTTTTTCAGTGCACATCCTTATTTCTGTAAATAAAGAGTCTGAAAGGAATGTTGCAAAACTGGAAAAGCAAACTGTTACACGCAGAGTCAAAAATGAATGTTTTGAAAGTGGAAAGCATTAAAACTGTCTCAGACAGGGTGTGAAACGAATGTTGCAAAATGAAAAGCATTAAAACTGTTACATACAGATTAGAAAATTTACAAATAGCACAAGTAATGTCTGGCTCTTAACTTGAGTAAGCAGACATTCACTAGACGATTTAAACATTATGAATGTGTCTAGTTGCAAAGTGAAACGACTGCAGGCGGAAATCTAAACAAATCTTAAATAAATGTCAGCGAACTGCCCAGAGAAACGTGGACAAACGAGTCACAAGACAACACACAACGCGTTTCGACCTCGTAGGTCTTCCTCAGGTGAAACAAAGACGGACAAAATAACGAAATGCACTTAGCTTTGATCGCTTCAGATTGCTTCTGAGTTCAGCGCAAGGAAGGCCTTCCTTGCGCTGAACTCAGAAGCAGTCTGAAGCGATCAAAGCTAAGTGCATTTTCGTTATTTTGTCCGTCTTTGTTTTCACCTGAGGAAGACCTACGAGGTCGAAACGCGTTGTGTGTTGTCTTGTGACTCGTTTGTCCACGTTTCTCTGGGCGGTTCGGTTCGCTGACATTTATTTAAGATTATGAATGTGGTCTGATAGTGTGATTTTTCCCCCTTAATTGGTTCCATATTCCCTTCTTTTTTTCATCTCTCACCTATTGTCTCCCCCCTCTCCCTCTGTTGCCCTAAGTGTGCTCGCACACACTCACTCTCTCTACGTCTGTAGCTCTGTCTGTCTATCTGTGTGTGTGTGTGTGTGTGTGTGTGTGTGTGTGTGTGTGTGTGTGTGTGTGTGTCTCTCTCTCTCTCTTTCTCATTTGTAGACAGGATCATTTTTCAGACTCTCAGTTGTTTTGTTTGTTTGTTTGTTTTTCATTTTTTTTCTTTCTTTCTTCTTCTTTTTTTTTTTGAAAAGGGGTAGAAACTTGTCATAATCTGATCAAGCGACCTTCATACCCTTCGTAGAGAACACCATGCTTCCCTCTTTGGGCTCAGATTGGTTCACCTACTGCAATGGCAGAGGCTTTCCACGAGAGAGGGCCATACGGGCAGCGGCAACACAGCACGGACTGTATGTTCCCTCCGGCGCTTTCTGGGGAGGCGAAGACATCAAGAAAATGGCAGACAGGAGAACTCTGCAGGTAGGACTGGAGGCTTGTTCTGAGGGGTGGACTGGATGTGAAGCTTGAAGTGGACTGGATGTGAAGGCTTGAAGCTATGGACTGGATGTGAAGGCTTTGAAGCTATGGACTTGATGTGAAGGCTTGAAGCTATGGATGGATGCGAAGGCTTGAAGCTATGGACTGGATGCGAAGGCTTGAAGCTATGGACTGGATGTGAAGGCTTGAAGCTATGGACTGGATGTGAAGGCTTGAAGCTATGGACTGGATGTGAAGGCATAAAGCTATGGACTGGATGTGAAGGCTTGAAGCTATGGACTGGATGTGAAGGCTTGAAACTTTGTTCTGGATGTGAAGGCTTGAAACTATGGACTGGATGTGAAGGCTTGAAGCTAAGGACTGGATGTGAAGGCTTGAAGCTATGGACTGGATGTGAAGGCTTGAAACTATGGACTGGATGTGAAGGCTTGAAGCTATGGACTGGATGTGAAGGCTTGAAACTTTGTTCTGGATGTGAAGGCTTGAAGCTATGGGTTGGATGTGAAGGCTTGAAGCTATGGACTGGATGTGAAGGCTTGTTTTCTTCTTGTTCTGCGTACGCAGGCTGATGCTCCTGCGGACATCCTCTGCATAGGGGATGGAGTTTTGGGTGTATGACCGTTTTTTTTTTATCCCGCCAAAAGGCGGCCAGCTCTAGGGAAGGTGCATGCTATGTGTAATGTGTCATCCATACCAATAGCCAAACTGGCCTTCTCTTTGGAAAGTTGGATGATGGGATTTTACGTGTGTGCAAGATGTTATGCGTGCGCTCACACACGGAACCTCAGTTTATAGTCTCATTCAAAGGACTGTATGGGAAATGGAGTCAGAACCAATGTTAACTTGGAGGGAAAAAATCCCCCTGTTACCGAAATGGTCTGGCGGAGATTTGAACCCGCAACCCCAAGATTATGAGTCCGGTGCACAACCACTGAGCTATTCCAGCCTCCTGTGAGGCATGAAATTATTGTTGTATTTATATTTATCTACCAGCATGTGGTCCACAAAACAAAACAAAACATGTTTAGGGAAGCTGTAGACGGTAGTACTGATCATGTGTGTCTAGGTAAGGATTGTTTTTGTGTTTTAAGAGTCGTCATGATTGTGTCTGCTGGACACAATTTAAGACAATTCCCCAGTTTGTGTCTGTTTCAGGATTGTTTCTCTGTTTGAAGATAATGGTCCCTGTTTGAACATGTCTACTTGATGACTGTGTCTTTGTTTGACCAGTGCATTGAGCTAATGCATAGGTCAGACATACGCTAAGTGGTAGCCATTAGATCCTCTTCTTAGATTCCCTAATCTAAGTCAGTAATTCATATTTATCCATCAGCTTTAAATCATGGGCAGTGTGGTCTCGAAACTTATTAGATGTGGTGTGGCGTTTATGGACCAGTCTGCATGCAGTTACTCATCCTTGATGAAACTGAAACTGTTGAATGTATATCTACCCTATGATTGTTTTCTTTGTTTGAAGGCTTTGAAAGTGA
This sequence comes from Conus betulinus, assembly GCA_016801955.1. NCBI lineage: Eukaryota > Metazoa > Mollusca > Gastropoda > Neogastropoda > Conidae > Conus > Conus betulinus. Next base: position 424,064 of record JADBJO010000739.1, read on the forward strand.
CGATGAAGAAGCATCCATCTTGTTTCAAGTTGGAAGAAGAGTTAGCATCCCTGAATCAGACTGTCACAGATAAGCCAGTGACTCTTTTTGAAGGTGGGAATCTGTGTGTGTGTGTGTGTGTGTGTGTGTGTGTGTGTGTGTGTGTGTGTGCATGCATATGTATTCATGTGCATTCATTTATATCTGTATTGAAAATACAAGTGTGTGTGTGTGCATATGTTTGTGTGTGTGTGTGTGTGTGTGTGTGTGTGTGTGTGTGTGTGTGTGTGTGTGTGTGTGTGTGCGCTTGTGCATGCATGCATGTGTATTGGGCTTGCGTGTGTGCGTGTATGGATATATGCATTAATTCTATGTCTCACTACGTGAATGCAGCTACTGAGTTGACATAGGATAAAACCAACATGAAAAGCAAATGAAACTGGCAGTGTAAAAGGTTTTCCTCTGTAATTCCTACATTGGCAATCACAAGTTTTAGGATGATCTACAGTTTGATTGGAAGAGTTCTTTTCAGAAATGTCAGCACATACCACTGTCCTTTCGACAGGAAAACAGACTCGTAAAAAAAAGCACATTGGCAGGTGGGAAACGTCTTTAACAGTGTCAATACACGCAACTCCCCAGCGTCTTAATGTGGACAATGTGTTTGTGGTCATGAATAATCATTGCATGGGAAGTGATCACAGTGAAAACATTCAACTCAGCAGACATTATCATAGGCAAAATCTTCCTCATCACAAATATCTGTGTAGGTGTGTTTGAGGACATTCATCCGTTATTGTTTTGTGTTTGAATGTTTGAAAAAAAGGTATGGTCAATTGATTCTTTTTCCATGTGTGATCACCTCACCACAAAGAGTGTGAAGTCTGATTTCAGTTTCTTTCTAAGCTCTCGTATACCTTTTTAATCAGAGGACCTGGTTTAATGAAGACCAAGATATAAACTGGTGCTTTTTCTTTCCTTTTTGCTTAGAGTTTTAGGAGAAAAGTAAAGGAGAGCAGAACAACACAAACGGCAAAGATGTGTATGTCTGTGCATGTGCTGTCTGTGCCTGTCCACATTAAATCAAAAAAAGTCTCTAAGTTTGCTGGGAGTCATGTTAGGCTTACATTCTGTGCGGCACATTATTGCAAAGAAGGTTTTCCATGCAATCCCAACAGGAAGCTTTGTCCGAGAGTTGTGTCCCCTGGCCCCCAACAATGTCAACACCATGGTTATGTGGCCGCGATAGCTGGCCTTCTCTTCGGAAAGTTGGTGATCTTGGATTTGACAAAGTGCACAGGCTGCTTGGTTTCAGACCCCATTCAAAGGACTCTTTGGTTTGAGAGTCTTGTTTGTTAACTCCGAGTTTTTTTTTCACTGTACCAAACATGCTGTGAGTCTCGCACCCACCCCTTTTTCAGTCCGGCACTCGTCACTATTTCAGTTTCCATTATATTTTCTTCTCTTGTTTTCAGTGCAAATTGTTTCCATTTCCAGTTTGTCCGAGTCTTTTCACTTTCAGTGGCCCCCAACAATGTCAACACTATGGCATTCCAATTCCAGTGCACACAATTTTCATTTCCAAAGTGCAAGGCTGCTTAGTTTCAGACCCAAGGTAAGTCTTTGGTTTTTTCTTTTTGTTTTTTGTGTGTTTTTTCACTTTTACTGGGTTGCTTTTCTTTTTTCATTTTCATCACTATTTCAATTTCCATTATAATTCTTTTTTTTTTCATTCCAGTATAAGTCTTTTCTTTCAGTGTGGTGATCCGTTTTATAAGTCTTTTCGCTTTATCCGTTTCAATTCCAATTCCAGTGCCACCTTTTTCATTTCCATTGTCATTTTTTCCATTTTTGGGTTGTTTCTAATGTTTTTATGATTTCGTTGAAATATTATTCATCCCGTTTGTTTGATTTTGAACTTTTTGAGAACTTTTGAATCAAACAGATTAAGATATATGTAAAAAAAAAAAAAGGTTGTTGAAATTTAAAGGGAAAAGAAAAACAGTATTAAGATGGTGTATTTGTTTTCTCTGTAGGGAGAATAGGAAAGAAAAAGGAAGAATAGGAAAAAAGTTACATTAAGAAAGTTTACATTTAGTTGAAAAAAAAAAACTATGGCTTTTTGGATGAGATGAGTATTGGTTAGTTGACCTACTTAGGAATGAATGCAGAGATTTGGCCATATTTTTGTTTTTACTTTTTCCTTAAAAGTTTTTGTTGTTGTTGCTTTGATGACATTTGCCATTATTCCCGAGTATGTAGAAAACATTAATTCCAAATTTGATGATTGGAATGATATGATTTAACTTCACAAGAGGCAATTTTGAACTAAAATCTAGGCTGAAAAATATTATTTTCCTTTGTTTATTATTTGTCATCGGCATGCGATTTCAAACACCACTATTCTGGATTTGATTGACTCTTTGACTTCACTTGGTGTGTGTGTGTGTGTGTGTGTGTGTGAGTGCATGTGTGTGCGAGTGTGTGTGTACGCGGATGTGTCTGTGTGTCTGTGTGTGTGTGTGTGTGTGTGTGTGTGTGTGTGTGTGTGTGTGTGTGTGTGTGTGTGTGTGTGTGTGTGTGTGTGTGTGTGAGAGAGAGAGAGAGAGAGAGAGAGAGAGAAGAGAGAGAGAGAGAGAGAGAGAGAGAGAGAGAGAGAGAGTGTAGAGAGTGTGTATGTCATGTGTGTTGTTTGTGTGCTCTGCATGTGTGCATGCACATGCTCATGTGTTCATTTAAAACATTTGAAAACATTGTGCACTGATTAAAAACTTAAAAAAACAAAGAAAAGAAGCAAAAACTTACAAGAAAAAACTCAAACCTGTTTTAGTTAAGAAAAAAGAAAGAAAAGCCTTCAGTGCATGCTTTCAGGTCCCTTTTGTAAATGTTGACATTTCATTGTGAACTATCCGTTACAACTGTTCAACACCATATTCTTTTTCCCCAGCTGTGCATGTGCATATTGATTAATTCTCAAGTTCAGTGCTATTTTTCTACAGTAGTCTCAGCGAGGAATTTATCACCACGTTTCCTGAAATGGACAGTGTGGGATGATTGGCATCATAAAATTCAACCATAATGCAATGAAGGAAAAAAATTTCATGTACTGAAAAAACTTTTTCATTGATTTTTTTTTTTTCTTCCTCCAAATTTCAAGGAAAAATATGGTGTCATCTTAACACAGTGGTCAAGATTTGCTTAAGAATAATTGCTCAGCCACACATTCTTCTGACTGTTATAGATTTTGTTAAGAACTACATTCATTTCCCTTTAAAATTCTGTATTACATGTGTGCTTGTGCTCCGTTCAGTCTTGTAGTACGTTGCCAACATTGAACTTTGGTGAATTGCTAAAACATAAGAACTGTTAAGAGTTGGACAGTTATGATTGGTAGTTTCTTGAGTCATTTGTTTTTTTCAGCCTTCCTGACTGCATTCATTACATAGAAAAATATTCTTGACCAAAGAAAAATGCTAATTGAGAACAGTCAGATCCGCAAAATTGAAAAGTCACCCAGCGTATGAATGCTGATGTTGCATTTTGGGAAGGGAAACGAGGATGTCCCCTGTCTGTGACAGTTATTTTGTCTTTACAAATGAGAACGTCTGTAACATAACAAACAAGCCATAGGATCACATGGCTACATCACATGACGGCCATTCTCAAGAGCAGGAAGAGGAAATGGCTCAAACAGGTTCTACATCAGCCGGCCTGACAGAAACCGTCCTGCGGGACACAGTGTCAGGAGGATGAAGAAGAGGCAGACAGAAGACGACCTTGGAGGACAGCATCAGGGTGTGGACAGACCTGATGCTTGCAGGTGTTTGGAGGGTTGCAGAGCACCTGCAATTGATGTAGAGGCATTGTCAGGAAGTCATCAGTTGTGCCTCAACAAGCCACGCCCAGATTCTACCCACGGTTGAAAACTTTGGCAAGATAGAGGAAAATTATTATTGTTATTACTGTTATCAATATCATTATTATTATTATCATCATCATTATTGTTATTATTATTATTGTTATAAACATTATCATCATCATCATTATTATTATTATCATCACTATATTATTATTATTATCATCATTAACATTATTGTTTCATCATCATCATATTATTATAATTATTAACCTCATCAAGTCAAGTCAAGTCAAGTAAACTTTATTATCTCAATTTGAGAAATTAATTTGTGGTCACACACATTCACAGCAAAATAAACAATAATTTAGCCACATTACCCATTTTCTCACATATGACATACATTCATATAGAGGAATTTGGATTTCAATTAAACATCTTCTCGGTTCAAGAAATCAATGGACAGGGGATAAAACTTTGTTTAAATCTGACACTTCTGCATTTTAACCGATCGATATCTTCGTCCTGACTGAAGAAGGTCATACTGATTTGCAAGGACGTGGGTCTGGTCACACGTAATCTTCTTCGCTTTACAACTAACACGGCACCTATATAGCTCACTCAGACTTTTTTGTCTCTCACCAACGATTTTTTTCCTCCCACGTTCACCACTTTCTCAAGCACATTTCTGCTCTTCACAGTCAACCCACCATACCAACACATAAATGAGAAAGTTAGAACAGATTCCAAGAAGCATGAATAAAATGTCCGAAGAATGTCAGTATTCACATGAAATGATCGCAGCTTGCGAAGACAATATAATCTGGTTTGACATTTTTTGTGGACATACTCAACATGGGATTTAAAATTCAGCTTATTATCTATAAAAGTTCCTAAATATTTGTATGATTCAACACGTTCTACTTCAGCACCTTTGATAAAAAGTGGTGGTACAGCTTTTGGATTCTTTCTAAAATCATCATCATTTCTTTCGTTTTTGTTACATTCAGATCAAGATAGTTATGATCGCACCAGTCAACAAATCTTTTTGAACCTCCTTGAAGTAAACAGAATCAGAGTTGGAAAGATCTACAAGTGCTGAGTCATCTGAATATTTAATGTACAAAGTTGAATCACTTCCTGAACAATCATTTGTGTACAGAGTAAAAAGCACTGGTGATAAAACAGTACCCTGGGGTGCGCCAGTTGAAATGACTCTGGAAGACGAAAAACAACACTTTGATATCGAACAGACTGTGTCCTCTGTGTAAGAAAATCAATTATCCAAAGAATGAGCTTGTTACCCACATTTATGTTAATGAGTTTCTTTGCCATCAGATGTGGTTGTATGGTGTTGAATGCTGATGAGAAATCAATAAAGAGAATGCGTACAAAGGAGGCAGGTTTTTCGAGGTGTGAAAAAGCATGATGGAGAAGTGTGAGTGTGGCATCATCTGTTGATCTGTTCTGTTGGTATGCGAACTGAAACGGGTCTTGTACTGTGTAGTATCTTTTAAAACATAACTGAGGACAATTCTTTCAAGACATTTCATTGCAACAGATGTGAGGGCAACTGGTCGGTAATCATTTAAACAGCTTGGGTTGCGTTTTTTGGGAACAGGACATACAGTGGCATTTTTCCATAAAACAGGAATTATCATCATCATCATAACCATCATATTATTATCATTATTTTTTTATCATAATTATTACTGTTATCATTATCATTATAATTACCTGTGCAGTTTGAGAGACTGGCACATCGTGGAAGTGGAGGCGTGGGGAGCAGGCGACATGGCCGCTGACAAAGGCTTTCACACCCACACTGTGAGACGAAAACCCCGCCGCCTTCGGAGTGGTCACTGGCACCGCCACCTACGCTTCCTTCCTTCCTGTCCAGTCTGCTGGGTCGGTGATGTGGATCAGAAACTGTCATTGTTTGTTTGTTGGCAGATTGTGTGGTGGATGAGAAAAGTGGAGAGAGAGGGGAGGGTGCAGGAAGTGGAGTAGTGGTGGGGAGGTGGGAGGGGGAAGATGAGAGTGGGTGAAATGGGCCTCACTGTCCTTGGCTCCTGTTGACTGTTGGGATCAATGACTGGGTG
>JADBJO010000739.1:432500-437500 GCA_016801955.1 Conus betulinus
TGCAAGCGCAGGCGCAGGGGCAGGCGCGCGCACACACACACAAACACACACACTTACACACACACACACACACACAAACATACATACTTGCACACGCAAACACACACACTTGCACACACATGACCTCACACACACACACACACACCTATGCACACACACACACAAACGCACACACACTCACGCTCACACTCACACACACACACACACACACGCACACACACACACACGCACGCACACACACACACACACACACACCACACACACACACACTTTCAGAACTGGCCGACTTTGAGCAGCATGCAAGTAGGCATGAATATTGCCCACACTGGCTTGTGCATTCTTGCACACACTCACATTCTCAGATGTGCAAGAAGACAGACAGACTCATGTATGCATACTGCCTGTGTATAATCATTGTTCTGAGATTACAATTAGTGAACTATAGATATATTCAATTAAGGCAATGACTGCTTGTGCTTGGCACTCTGTTGTAGGTGGTGGAACCATGCTGTACCCAGATAATGTATGTATCCAGACTGCCAGAGTTTACAATGTAGCTTAGTCCTAAAACTAATGGATATGGAAGAAATTAGAAGTGAAGGGGGAGGGAGACAATGTACTGTGCAGGATAGAAAGATAATGATGTGCTGATGACATGACTGTGCTCTCTACCTCTGCTTGCATAGCTGTGGGTAATGAGAATCTGGATGCTGATGAGTATATGCTTGATTGTTTGATAATAATAATTATAATGAATACTTACATAGCGCCTATTCTCGGCTAGAGACCAAGCCCTAAGCGTTTCACAATCCACACTCGTTTACACAGCGTACTGCCTACCTGGGTTGTGCCGACTGAAGAGCTGCCAGCTGGCTCTTTATTCAGCCGTTCACCATGTCATGTCATGCAGTCAGTATTGTTTAGTGTTGTAGAAATTGACTATTTTTGAAGGAATGATGTAGATTATTTAGTGTAGTAGAAATGGACTATTTTTTCACTGAATGATGCACCTTTTATGTATATTTTGTGGTGTGTGAGTTTGATTGTGTGTGCATGCACAAGTGTTCTGATTCTTGTGTATGCATGTAAAACCTGTTAGATTATGTTTTGCAATGGCTGTTTCCCTGACTGTCTTCCGTTTTACACAATCCATCCTACATTAAAACAAGCAAAGCAATGCAGCCGCATCTGCACATCTCAGGCTTCTTCAGATATGAAAAAAATCCATGACTTTTCCAGGGCTTTGCTAGTACATTTGAAGACTTCAAACAAATGTCATATCAACATGCTTTTTGAAGTGTTGAAATTAATTTGACTTACTGTGTAGCTAGCTCACTTTAGAGTTTTGATTCTATCTGTGTTAAAGAACCAACTAGTCTGTGTAGTCTGACTTATCTAGCCGACTATTGTTGAAAACTCAGTCACTTCACTCTTTTGCTGAGCACACTTTCCAACATTTAAAGGGAAACGGAAGTCAAAAATGGGAAATGCTTCAGGGGAAAGAACTCAAGTGACAAGCAACTGGTGTCATGTCTTCTATCATGTTTCGAGATAGTTGAAAGTGCTTTCTTTTTCTTTTCCACACTCTCCCTTTCTCAGTCTTTTTTTTTTTTTTTTTTTAATAAAACATAGTTTAGAATTTTGCGGACTTGTTAGAGAAAAATTACAGCAGGATTTTCAGCGTCGTTTCCCACTCTTCAGCAATCTTTGAAAGGCCCTTCCACTGTCTATGGACTTTGTTAAGGTTTTTAGGGCCTACTAGAACCCTGATATTCCTGTCAGTGTCATTCTAGTCGCAGCCTGGATTAACACACGAGACCCTGTCAGGACTATTTTGATACATGTGCTTGTGCATACACATGAATACGCAATGTTTAGACACACATAAACACGCACACACATACACTCATACACACACACACACACTCACACACACCACACACACACACACACACACACACACACACACACAACACACACACACACACACACACACACACACACACACATGTCACACACACACTGATTGTGTTCACTGGTTTTTCAGTATTACATATTATAGTTGTTATTTGATTGAAATGATCTCATGTGCAATCAATGATTGTTTACAATATTAAATCTATGACCAATTCATAATTGTTTGGAAATATTATTTACAGTTTTTTGAGGACGAGGATTGTGTGATTACTTAGAATCACCTTGCTTTCTGTTTTTCCACTCACTGTTTAAATCTCTCTCTGTCTCACCTCTGTCCCTCTCTTTCTGTCTCATCCTCACTCTTATTCATTCAGTTCCTGCTCTCTACAGCTCATTCAATTTCCGTGTTACTACTCTTTTCAGTTTTTATTACTCTTGTTATTTCCATTCTTTTTGTTTGATAATTTGTATGCGCTTTGCATGTGTGTGTGTGTGTGTGTGTGTGTCTGTGTGTGTGCAGGCAATAGATTCTTTAAATCTAAAATGTTTTGTTTAAAATAAGGGAAGTTCCTACATTATTTTTAGTTTATTGTTACTTCATCCCGGACTTTCAAACGTTTTTAAGATATCTGAGTTCATGAGCATGAGGGTTTTGTCTAGAAATACCACACTAAGATACAAAAGATTTCCTCACTTATTTATTTATTTTTTTTGACGTCACAGTGTTCTGACTTTTACACTGTCGGAGTTTATTTTTTAAAATTGCATACGGCTCTTAAACAAGGGCACAAACCTCCTCTGTGCACTCTCTCTGCAAGAGTTATTTCCCATTAATGTGGCAGACGATTGGTTTTTCCCTACCAAATCCAGGAAGCAGTTAAACCGTAAGTTTGCTGATGGATGCTATCATTGATGTGACGTAAGAAAAGTTTGATTTGTGATTAAGAAAAAGAAATGCGTTGGGAGTAGTCATGTACCGTGTCATATGACGTTAAACTTGACATTTTTTAAACGGTCAGTTCACAACTGGACCTGTCTTGCAAAATTCTGAGCTCCCCTCCTCACCTTCCTCTAGTTCGCCCATCTCTCCGTACCCCCCTTTACCCTACTATGTCCACATCTGTGGTTCCTGGAGATATTAACCCGCAAATGCAATCTTTGGCAATGTCCTAGTTTAAAAGCCGGCCACACGCTTACACACACACACACGCACACACACATACACACGCGTGCACGACACACACGCACACATACACGTATGCACGCACGCGCACGTACACACACACACACACACACGCTCACGCACGCATGCACACGCTCACGCACGCATGCACACGCACGCATGCACACGCACGCACGCGCGCGCGCGTGCGCGCGCGCACACACACACACACACACGCACACACACACACACACACATTCACACCGAAACACGTAAATAATTAGCTGCGGAGGAAAGCCAGTGCGGGCAAATCATTATTTCGTCATTAAAAAAAAAAATGCTTTGAGAAGATATCCGGAGAACTTCGTTTCTTTTTGAGCCTAGCTCCCTCTGCCTGCAACAAACTTCCTCTCTTTCTCCGCAGCTCTCTTTGTTTCTCTTCCTTCATATCTCTCTCTCTCGCTCGCTCGCCCCCCCCCCCCCACCTTATTTCTTCTTGCCTTACAATAGTGGTGTGTGTGTGTGTGTGTGTGTGTGTGTGTGTGTGTGTGTGTGTGTGTTGTGTGCGTGTGTGTGCGTGCGTGCGTGCGTGCGTGCGTGCGTGTGTGTGTGTGTGTGTGTGTGTGGTGTGTGTGTGTGTCCGGCGCGCGCGCTCACCAGAGCCCCCTCGAGCGTTCGTGTGTGTGTGTGTGTGTGTGTGTGTTGAAGCTTTTTTTTTTCTGTCTGTATTTCTTCTCTGCTTCATTTCTATATCTTTAGCAGTCTAACAAAGGTGTATAGCGAATTTCTTGCCAGTGCCTGTAACAGTTCCTAACAACTCAACCCCCCCCCCCCCCCCCCCCCCCCACCACCACCAAACCATCTCTGCAACAGGAATGCTGTATTACTATTTTGAGTCGTCAAACTCGACGATTTGGTCTGTGACCGGAATTCCGTGACGCGCCAGTCTCTCATCTCTTCAGTCCATTGACGTCAGCAGAGGTCAAAGGGACAGAACCCCGCTAGGGGAAACCTTCCCTCGACCTTAATTGTCGCCCTTGGTCATCACCGCGGTACTGGACTGATGCGCGTTCCCCCGCAGTGGGACGATCGGATGAGGGGGATGTTGTTTGCTTGAACGACTTTTGGCATCAGGCGTTCTGCATTTAGAGAGTGAACATTCCACCAGCCAAACAGGCGTTACTATTTCTAGCGCATGGGTGATGGCTGAGGAGTTGAAAAAAAGATTTTCTCTTTGATTCTCAAGCCCAAGGAGATGACTTATCTTGTTTAGTATTGAAGACGAAGCGTGCTTTAAACGGGAAGAATCTGAAACAGAAACTAGATTGTTTAAACTTCTTTTTTGTTTATCATCTCTGACTCTAAATTCTAAACGCTCTCTCTCTCTCTCTCTCTCTCTCTCTCTCTCTCATATATTAATTTCATTGTCTATTTTATACATGCTAGCTTTTGCCCGATCTTCTTTCCATGTGACCCCTACTCGACACCTGGCCTCTCTCTCTCTCCCTCCCCCTCTCTCTCTCCTTGATTTTCATTGATATTCCATTATCATTATATGACCCCCCTCCCCCCCGCCCAGTGTATCATTTCATTTCATTGCATAAAGAACCCCCTACTCAGGGCGAGGACTGGGATTAAACAAAAAAAGCACATCAGTGTTTATTTATTATCCTCATAAATGAAGAATTTTATTTCATTTTCTCTTCTCTTCTTTTCTCCTCTCTTCGCTCCCTCCCCCTCCCTCTCCCCCCCTCTCTCTCTGGCTTTGTGATTCGCCAAGTTCTGTAAAGGCAGGCAGAGCCATTGGATTCATATATCGTGCAGAATGACCTTATATAATCGTATGGCATTATCTATGACTGTTGTGTTATGAGTTTGGAAAAAAAAATCCATTCTTTATAAAGTTTTTAGAATGAATTAT
>JADBJO010000739.1:442500-450000 GCA_016801955.1 Conus betulinus
CTTTTTCAGAGCCTCTAGACAAAACTTCGAGAATAGATCCAGCAGGAGATTAACCAGAATCTGCAGATCCTTGTTGCCAGGCCAGCAGTGCTACTGCAGTGGCTTCCCTCCCTCTGTGGCTTTATGGGCAATGACAGGGCAGACCATGACTGATTTCCGAGGCAGGCAGCAAACTGGAACCAGAGACTGATTTCCTCTACGTCTATGCTGGAACAGACAACCATGTCCCTGGGTAATGGAAGAGTGACGTCCATCCTGCACAGCCATGTCAGACCCCTCCCCCTTCCCTTTCCCCTCCTGGAGGAAACGTCTTCATCAGAAAGCTGGAGAAGACAGTGTTTGCCAGTAAGACCACGACCAGCATGTCAAGGCCCTCCTCAGGCTCAAAACAGGATATGGCCAGTCTCTACAGAAGTGAGATCCCCTTAACGGTAGAATATATCGTGTGGCACGGGTCCACAGAGCCAGGACCACATGTTGCAGCCCTGTCTGACCTTCGATGCTATGAGTCACCAGACATGGCTAGGTCAAGTGGAAATTCAGAAAAAAAACAAACAAACAAAAAAAAACAAACCCATCCAACTCCACCTCACTGTCGTCTTATGAGGATTGCCATGGATATTGCGTCAGGTTTCAGACTTTGCCCTACACAGTGGACCTCCCAAAAAGCGTACTGATACTTCCCCTGCTCGATGTCTTCCCTGCACGACACTCACCTTCCTCGTCGCTGCTCGATACCCCCACCCCCCCCCCCTTCTCCCTGCTTGTTACTGCCCCTGCTCAATATTCTCCTGGCTCAATATTCCTCCTATTCGATGCTTCTCCGCCCACAACCAAAGCCACGCACGCACGCGCGCGCGCCACACACACACACACACACACACACACACACGCACACACACACGCGCGCGCACACACACACACACACACACACACACACACACACACACACACACACACACACACACACCACTGAGTAAACTTGAAGAATGAAAATATTCAGTTTATTTTAGGGGCATTGAAATGAAATGCAGTATCTCTGTGGTGCACATGTGTTAGCAGTGGAGCAACAGTTCTTGTTTTGACGTTCAAACGCCATGCAAAACGTCACGTGTAAACCGACTTTAGGTCAGCTCCAAAAGCAGACAAACGCACCTGGGAAACCGAGTTGAACGGACAAAGCGGGACATGTTTAATAGGTTCAACTGAATCTTGCTTGCAGATCCGAACACACAGAGGTGTGATGTCAACAAAGACAGCCAACATGTCACCGCGAAGAAAACCTGGAGGAAAGCGGACTGAAAATGAGATGGGGGATTCAGGAAGGATTAGGAGTGACCGAGAAATCGGAGAATGACTCGTGATCCCGCACAGTCATCCCCAAACTACGAATACCAAAAAGCAACACAAAGGAAAAAAAAAAAAACGTAAGTGTTCTTTGCTTTTCTTTTGTGGTGCGGAATGTCGGAAGTGGCCCTTCATTTTTTGTGCCTTGCATCTCTCTCTCTCTCTCTCTCTCTCTCTCTCCATCCAACCATCCATCTGAACTTTTTGTGCCTTGTATCTCCTCTCTCTCTCTCTCATCTGCACTTTTTGCGTCTTGTATCTCCTCTCTCTCTTTCTCCTCCACTCCTGCCCACCCTGATTGGTAGCGAGGAAGCAGCTATATAGCAGGGTTAGTCTTCAGTAGAATTCCTTAAGCTGAAATAGTGTGGCCAAGGAAGGGACCGTACTGTTCTTTCGTTCTGATAGACAGGTGCGTGCAGTGCGCGTGGTTTCAATGAAGAGAACAGGGATTGCGTGTCTGTAAGCTTCATCTGTACATTGCTGAGACAGACAGACAGACATACTCGTACATTGTCCACGACAGATAGATTGGTCTTTATATATATATATAGACAGACAGACATTACATAATGAGACAGATGGACAGACAGAGAGATAGATTATATAGGTAGGTAGATAGATAGATAGATATGTGTGTGTGTGTGTGTGTGTGCGTGTGTGTGTGTGTGTGTGTGTGTGTGTGTGTGTGTGTGTGTGTGTAACAATTTAGTAGTGGGGGAGAACAAGTGCAGGCTATCAATTCCTCCGTCATTACATTAAGGGGATCGGGAGGGGTTGGAGTCGGGGGAAGACCAAAAATTCGAATGAAAAATCATCAGGTAATATAAATATATACAATCCTTTACTGGCACCATATAGGGACCAACATAATCCCATCTTCAGGGGCGGATCAGTTAGTCTTGGAGGGGGGTGTCCAAAAATGTTTTAGGGGGGTATTCCCTCAGTAGGGGTACATGGGGGCAAAGCCCCCTGTTGGGGGGTCCGGGGGGCTTCGCACCCCCTGAAGCTATTGAAAAAACGCAAAATTCTGGAGGCTAAGGAGGCCATTCCTGGAAGATAAATGTAGTTATAATGGACAAAGCAAAATTCATGTAAAATGATCAAATAATGAGTTAATATAATGACTCACCACAAAGCCGAGTGATTTCCTTACTGTCGTAGGAGGGTTTTGGAGCAGCAGTTTCATCTGTGATCTGTGCTTTAAGGCATACGAGTCAACTGCTGCTTCAATGTCCACTGGGATGTCGCGGTGATTTTTATAAAGGCAAGTCCATTCAGCCTCTCTGTTGTCATAGTTGATCGCAGATAGTTCTTCAGTGTGCGGAGCTGAGAAATTGTTCTTTCGCATTCTGTTGTTGTGATTAGTAGGGTGCACAGAAGTCTTAACAGGCAGTGGATGTTGGGATAGATGGAAACACTGGGAGGTCTCTCCCGTGCAACTTTCCTCCACTTAGTGGACCACCTGTGGATCTCTGCAGGCAGGCTTTCACAATCTGGCAAGTCAGTGTCCCACAGAGTGGCCAAGGCCTGAATGCCTTCTGGAACTGTCAAGCACGGTCCTGGAGCTGGACAAGGTTATCTGGAACAAGCTGGAGTCCATCCTCGCACTGAATATCCAGCTGCTTCATCACTTTCATAGGTCTGTTCTTGTGGCAGGCAATCTTGACTGATCTCCAAACCACCTGTTACGCGTGTATTGCATTATTAGTTACTTTCAACCAAACATGCAGTCAGTATATGTGGACAGATAATGCCCTCTATTACGCTTGCCTGGCCGCATTCAAAACATAATCTGCCAATATGAGAGGTCTAGCCTTTAATGTAGTTACACGCTCGTGCATGTACACGCTCGTGCATCCAAACTGCTCGCCAAGGCTGACAAAAGCCAGAAAAATAAAGTCAACACTCAGTAAACATGAATGGAGTTATCTTTTCTGGGATTTGACTCGTAATGCTTTGTCAGTAAATATGCTCATTAAAAAACATATTGGAGTTCACAAAAAATCATTTCTTAGGAAAATACCTATGAAATACAACGTTTTTGTCTAATTGATGCTGGGGATCGATAGTTAAGTTAATTCCAGCCAAACAAACCAGCTCAGACTGACAAAGTGCGATCTTTTCGTACTGAACATGGAGTTATCTTTTCTTGGTTTTGACTCGCATTGTTTTCCCAGTAAAAGTGCCGATTAAAAAAACATTTTCGGGGTCTACCAAAAAAAAAAAAAAAAATCATTCCTCATAAAAAATACCGGTAAAACACAATCTGTTCGTTTAGCAGGTGCTGGGGGTCGATAGTTATCAGTTATTTTCAGTCAACACACCAGGTCGGACTGGCCCCGTGCGATCTTACGTTCACTAAGCTTAGGCTATCTTCTTCAAGTTGTTGGAAAGCATGTCTCGAAAATCAAATTTCATCCATTCAATTTACGCACAATTATCATTCTGAACCTGAGCATCAAAAACAAAAATCACTTACCGGTCGAAGTTGTTGCTGAAAAAAACAAACAAACCAAACCAAACAAAACAAAAAAAAAAAAACCACTGAAGCTTCTTCACTCCAGCAGCATCTGCAGCTATTCAAGGTTTTCGCTTGGACATGGTTGCTCAACGGAAGCTAAAATCCGCCAGAATAAAAGCTCAAATTCAAACACTGTTTGAAACACGTGCGGGAAACGTCACTCATACGCGCGCAGAGTTATCTCCATCGAATAGGCACATGGACGTTTCGTACCACAGGCACTGGACGTTTTGCACCTCCATGTTCCGTGCATGTACCGACCGCTGAGCGGTTTTTTTTTTTCTTTTTTTTTTTTCTCTTTTCTTTTTTTTTTTTTTTTTAGGGGGTGGGGTTCCGGAACCCCTGTTACCCCCCCCCCCTCCCCTGGATCCGCCCCTGATCTTGAAGACAGAATCATTCAGATCGCTTGCTCCGAGGCCTTTCGTCCGCTGGATCGGAATCAAAAACAGACAGACAGACAGACAGACAGACAGACAGATAGATAGATAGATAGATAGATAGATAGATAGATAGATAGATAGATAGATACATTGACTGATTGATTGATGAATTGATAGATGGACAGATAGATACACAGATAGATAGATAATGAGATCGTTAGATGGATAAGTGGATAGATACATACACAGAGAGTGATGCAAGGCACAAAAAGTGAAGACAGATAGATAGATAGATGGACGGATGGGATGGATGGATGGATGGATGGAGATATATATATATATATATATATATATATATATATATATATATATATATATAGAGAGAGAGAGAGAGAGAGAGAGAGAGAGGAGAGAGATGGGGGGGGGAGATACAAGACACAAAAGTGTAGAGATGGATGGATGGATGGAGAGAGAGAGAGAGAGAGAGAGAGAGAGAGAGAGAGAGAGAGAGAGAGAGAGAGAGAGAGAGAGAATGACAATGATTTGATGTTTTTAGGCCATGAGCACATAAACACTGAAAAGAAAAATAAGGAAAATTGGGTGTGTGTGGGGGGGGGTGGGGGGGGGGGGGGGGGGGGGGGGGGGGGATGACCAGGGAAACGAACCATTTGTCAAGATTTCTGCAAATCGCAAGAACATCAAATGTCAAATGATTTAAACAATGAAACATGAAATGATAAATGGCACCGATCGCATCAGCTTAGTGTGGTCTTTTTGGAGTTAGATTTCACCGTCTGATCGTCTTAGTATCTAATGTAAAGCCTTGCTTTCCAGAAATCTCTGTCTTTGTCTCAAGGCATAGAAAACGACGAGAGAGAGAGAGAGAGAGAGAGAGAGAGAGAGAGAGAGAGAGAGAGAGAGGAGAGAGATGAGATGATGATGATGATGATGATGATGATGATGGTGACGATGATGATAATCTTTATTTCCAAGAGAAACAGATAAGCAAAGCAAAACACAGGCTTTCTTTCATCCGGCCCTTGCCCCACTAAGGGACTGACTAACCAGAGAGAGAGAGAGAGAGAGAGAGAGAGAGAGAGGGAGAGAGAGGAGAGAGAGAGAGAGAGAGAGGGGGAGAAGGGTGGCAGGAGTGAGATGAAGAGGGAGTCGAGGGGGGAATGGAGACGGAGGTGGGGTGGGAGTGGGGTCATATTGATGCTTCCAGAACTCCCATTTTCGTAGATCGTAAGAAGAAACGACCGTTCTCAGGGACTTACCTGGTTGCAGGGATTGATGAAATACTAAAACACGGGAGCGTACACACGTGCCAGCCCACTCGCATACCCGCGCGCTACCAACAATGCAACGATCATGGAACTACTTACTACACATGGAAACGCCCAAGCACACAACACGCACACGCGCATGTTCACGTATGCGCGCAAACATTTACCACTGTGCGCATACTCCGAACAAATAACTTACATAAATAAAGAACGAACACAAAACACATTGAAGTAAGACAAACAAAACAAACAGGAGGCCAATAAATAAACAGGAAATGGAGGAAAACAAATTGAGGAACAAAGCCGAAAAAAGAGACAAATAAACAATTCACGGGATCAGATACAAACAAAGTAAACAAGATCTGTAGGAGTTCAATGTTCGGACACTATCCTTCCCCCCCAACCCCCCCCCCCCCCCCCCCCGTCCCCCTCACCGCCCTTCGCATGCTGTACTGACAATCATAGGAGAGAAAGAGAGGTCACACTCACAGACACAGACAGACAGACACACACACACACACACGATTAATAAAATGGTATGTGTGTGTGTGTGTGTGTGTGTGTGTTGTGTGTGTGTGGTGTGTGTGTGTGTGTGTGTGAGAGAGAGAGAGAGAGAGAGAGAGAGAGAGAGAGAACTTGTGTGTGTGTGTGTGTGTGTGTGTGTGAGCACGAGAGTGTGAGAGAGAGAGAGTGAGAGAGAGAGAGAGAGAGAGAGAGAGAGAGAGAGAGAACTCGTGTGTGTGTGTGTGTGTGTGTGTGTTGTGTGTGTGTGTGTGTGAGAAGAGAGAGAGAGAGAGAGAGAGAGAGAGAGAGTCTGAGGGACAGGGAAATAAAGATGAATCGCACGGGCAGTTTTCTTGATCTCTCACAATTAACCTCGGAACGGATATCCGGTGACGTCACTTGCTGACGTCAACGGAAACACTCAAGAAGCTTATGGAAGGGCGGTGGGCAGGGAGGGGGATGGGGGGGGCCGGATGGGGAGGGAGGGAGGGAGGGGGGGGGGGGGGGCTCGTAATGAAGAACTTCGACACTCGGTAATGGAATGGAATCTGATGCTGGGGGTGACGGCTGACGCGTGATAACCGTTGTTTGGAAATGCTGGGGTGGCACTTTTTTCTTTCTTTTCTTTCTTTTTTCTTTTCTTTCCTTTCTTTCTTCTTTAAAAAAAAAAAAAAACTAGTCTAGACCATGCATACACAGAATCGATTTTTGACATGCTAAAAACGCCGTGATGTGTTCGTTTGGGTCATAAACAATAGGAACTGAAATCATGTTTGTCGATGGGCACGATTGGGCGATCTCTCTCTCTCTCTCTCTCTCTCTCTCTCTCTCTTCTCTCCCTCCCTCTCTCTCTGTGTGTGGTGTGTCTCTGTCCGTTCCCCTCCTGTGTGGTGTGGTGTTGTGTGTGTGGTGTGTGTGTGTGTGTGTTCCTTTTTATGTGTGGGTTTTATCTCTTAAAATGAACCTAAGTCTGTTGATCTCTTCTCTCTCTCTCTTCTCTCTCTCCTCTCTCCTCTCTCTCTCTCCTCCTCTTGTCTGTGTGGTGTGTGTGGTGTGTGTTGTGTGTGTGTGTGGCGCGCGCGAGCGTGCGTCTGCTGTGCGTGCGTCTGTGCGTGCGCTTGTGTGGAGGCTTGTGCTCTGAATCCATCCCTCCCTATTTATAGTTTGTGCTCTTAACCTCTCTCTCATCTTTCCTTCTCCTCTCGCTCCTCTCACCTCTCTCATATCCACACACACACACACACACCACACACACACACACACACACCACACACACACACACACACACACACACACATACACACAGTCATTCACTCCACCTATACTCAAAGATTTATTGGGCTCGTGGGGGATACCTATTGCAAATAAACAACGAAAACCACACGAATCGATATTTATAAACAGAGTACAGTTTATTTTTCCGCAGTGGCCAAGTTGTAAAACGAGAGCAGAGACTGAAGGG
>JADBJO010000739.1:452500-457500 GCA_016801955.1 Conus betulinus
ATTTTATTTTATTTTATTTTTTTTTGCGTACGCAGGCTGATAGTCCTGTGGACACTCCCTGTATAGACAAGCAAGGATTAATTTCATCTTCACTCAACAAAGGAAATGGGGTTTTAAGGCAGAAATACTCCAACTTCGGGGAAGGTGTGCTGCTATGTGTAACATGTTATCCATACCAACGGCCTTCTCTTCCGAAAGTTGGTGATGGGATTTTACTTGTGTGCAAGATGTTATGCGTGCGTTCACACACGGAATCTCGGATAATAGTCTCATTCGAAGGACTGTTTGGGAAATGGGAGTCAGAACCAGTGTAACTCCTCGAGGGAGAAATCCCCCTGCAACGAAACGGCCCGGCGGAGATTCGAATCCACAACCAAGATTACGAGTGCGGCGCTCTATCACAGGGCTATTCCGGCCCCCTAAGCACGGTTGAAAGATGCTGATTTTTACAAACGCAATTATTTGTGTAGATATTGTTAAGTAACGTTTTCTACATGGCCCGAAAAAAAGGACCGTTCTTTTCCATTGCATGTACCAACACTCATGCCTTGTAATACAGGCGTCACAGCGACAATTTTTGTTGTTGTTGTTGAAGATATGGATGTACATATACCCACGCTTTTTCTTTTTACCGTCCCCCACCCCCCCACCCCCACCCTGACAATCAATCAGTCAACGACACAAAACCGTTTCTGTACAGTGTGGGTACAAACACACCCTTGCTTCTTGCATGCGACTGGTTCTAATCAAGCAGGGGTGTGTGCTCACACCTACATCACACAGAAAGGCCTGGACTTCGTTTTCTTTATTTACTTTTGAAAATACACGTATTTTTGGACAGCAGATGGGCATGTAGATAGAAAGGGCGGTTTTGCAATTTCGACCTGAAAGAACGATAAATGGGCAAGTTTGGATCGTTTGAGTAGGCGTCTGGGTGTGCAGTTCAGACATTCAGTAAAGCAAACAAACAAACAAACAAAGGTTTAAGTCCAAATCTTCGAGCCAGTCAAAGGTTTCACAGATTACTTGTATTCCAATTATTTTCTATTTCATATCTATCTCTATCTATCTATCTTTCTATCTATCTATCTAACTATCTCTCTATCTACACACACACACACACACACACACACACACACACACACACACACACACACACACACACACACACACACATATGTGTGTGTGTGTGTGTGTGTGTGGTGTGTGTGTGTGTGTGTGTGTGTGTGTGTGTGTGTGTATCGATATCTATATCTGTATCTTTCTATCTACCTATATATATATCTATATCTTTACATAAAGCTCAGTTTGTCTGTCTGTCTGTTCGCTTATACACGGCCACAACTAAACGCCGATCGCCATCAAATTTGGTATCAAGCATTCTTGGTGTCCTACAAACAGCAACGTCGGGTCGGCGATCACGTGACGCATTGCGTCGTGACGCAATTTGCGTCCACAGACGCAAAACTGGACATCGGAACACTACACGACAAACTCGCCGGGGCGAGACGGGGTCGAAGCGCGTAAGCACTATTGTAATATATATATATATATATTATAATATATCGGACTCACACATGCAAATATATATATATATATATATATATATATATATATATATATATATAGAGAGAGAGAGAGAGAGAGAGAGAGAGAGAGAGAGAGATGCATTTTTTTTCCTAAAGAATATGAACTGCATTCAAGCGAAATTGAAAATGCGTTTCTTCATTTGAACAGTATAACTTAGGTTCGGTGTCAGCGACGTTACACCGTCCTCTCTGCACGAGGTCTTTGGGGTCTGGAATGGGGAGACACCAGATCACATTGCAGGCCTCTGTCGGTGTCGGCCCCTTAACGACCACACGCACCTGTTTTGTCAGTGCATGAATGTCAGGTGAACTGGTGATAATTGTTTTAATTGTTTGCAGTCGACAGACCTGCCCGAAGTTTTTAAGTATCCTCGCATTCGTGAGGAGCGCGAGTGCGTGTGCGCGTGCGCGCGCATACATACACACACACATGCAAATACGCACGCACGCACGCACACGCACACGCACACACACACACACACACACAGACACACACACACACACACAGACACATACACACAGACACATACACGACAGGCATACGCGCGTGCTCGCTTGCGCGCTCTCTCGCACGCGCGCGCGCGCACACACACATACGCGCGCGCGCGCACACACACACACATACACGCGGAGCGCGCGCGCGCGCGAGAACTCACTCACACACACACACACACACACACACACACACACACACACACACACACACACACACACACACACACACACACACACACACTTCCTCACAGATATGCTCCTGCAGCCAGTTCCCTACCCCTTCCCCCCTCCCACCCCCTCACAGACAGGGAGAGAGAAAGATACGTATCCCCGCTGTCCATCCTCCCCTCCCCCTCTTCACACACACACAACACACACACACACACACACACACACACACACACACACACACACACACATACACACACACACACACACACGCACAAACAAACAAACAAACAAACACACCCACATACACACTGGTATGCACCGGCACCCCCTCCCCCCTCAGCCAGTCCCACCCTCCTTTTCTCCTCTTTCACACACACACACACACACACACACACACACACACACACACACACACACACACACACACACACACACACGCACACGCACACGTAACTTAACCCCCCCCCCCCTCTTCTCTTCCCTAAACACCTTGCCATTCCACCTTTTCCCTCCCCCCCTGAACCTTGCCCCTTGGTCCGTCTGTCTACCCTCAGCCCAGTACCACTATCCCTTACATCCCCCCCCCCCCCCCCCCCCCGTTCCTCTACCCCGGGCCCCCTCCCCTTCTCTCCCATACACGTGCTAAAGAACGTGACTACACCCAACACTATATAACTAATGTTATAACTCCCCACGAACGAACAGCGTGTTGATTGCATGTATCGCTTGCACGTAACCAATATGGCAATGAAATTGTGACCAGCGACAAAAACAAACAATATGAACAACACAAGGAAAAAAAAAAAAAAAAAAGAAAGAAAGAAAGAAAGAAAAACAGACTTAAAAAAAAGCAAGCAAACAAGCACGTGAGAGGAATGAAAAAATTAAAAAATGTGCCTTCGTACTCCTGTCCCCCCCCCCCCCCCCCCCCTACCCCCCGTCCTCCCTCTCCTGTAATAAAACCTTCTGCCGTCAGCTGTCAATACTTATTTATCTGACAATGCTCTCGTTAGCGCGACAATTTAAAGCAGTCTCGATGATCTCCACGACCACACTGATCTAGGATCTGTTTGACGAAGTGCTTTTTTTTTGTTGTTTTTCTTTTTGTCTGGGATGAGGTGTGTGAAAGGAAATCCCTCCTGAACGGGCCGTCTTACACAAGGCTCGGGGACCATTTTTCATCGGAGCACGCGTCTTGAGAACTCGACAGACACTGGTTAATCCAAGCAAGACAAAGTCGTTCGGAATCAGTTTTCCAAACGGCGTGAAGTTTTGGAACCGAATATTGTTTCCCGCTAGTTACCTGGCTGGAGCTTTGAAGAGAGCCAGGCGGCCTGGTACTTAACTGACTTGCACGCAGGTTGGTTTGTTGGGCAAACAGCGAGATCGTGAACGAAGCGGACTGGAACACACACACACGCACACGCACACACACATACACACACACACACACACACAGACACACAGACACACACGCACACGCACCACACACACACACACACACACACACACACACACTCAGACATACAACCAGGTTCTCGATATCTCGCCTGACCTGACGTAAGCGTGATTGTGTCTCTCCGAGCATGGATGTATACCAACAAGGTGGTGACACACGCGAGCTCACGTGACGGCACGGGGTTTTGCGTAAGTCCGTCTTTTATAACCATCACAGACGGACAGAGAGGCGAAAGGACACGTGGATGGACGGACATGTACGTGCATAATATGTGTTCATGCACGCAAACCTGAGAGAGAGAGAGAGAGAGAGAGAGAGAGAGAGAGAGAGAGAGAGAGAGAGAGAGAGAGAGAGAGAGAGAGAGAGAGAGAGAGAGAGAGAGAGAGAGAGAGAGAGAGAGAGAGAGAGAGAGAGAGAGGAGGAGGGGAGGAGGAGGAGGAGGAGGTAACGAACGAAATTGGATGAGGGAAAAGAATAAGCAATCATGAGCTTGTTGACACTTTGTTCTCGAAACAAAACAAAAACAACAAACAAACAACAACAACAACAACAGCAAAGACAAAAGGTAGCAAACAAACCACCTCCCCGTCCCTTCCAAAACATGTCTAGGAAGCCCAATCTAAATGTAACGACCTGCAGAAGATTGGCGTAGATAGATCTCAGAAGATTGGCGTAGATATATCATAGATCGTTAGATGTGTCCATACATATACATATGTGGGCAAGCAGAAAAGCAGTAGATAGATAAAACAGGAAGAAAGGTAGACAGACATAGGTTACGGAACAGATGTGTGTGTGTGTGTGTGCGTGCGTGTATGCGTGCGCACGCACGCACGCATGCACGCCCACCCGCACGCACACACACAGACAGACAGACAGACAGACAGACAGACAGACAGTCAGACAGACAGACAGACAGACAGACAGACACACACACACACACACACACACACACACACACACACACACACACACACACACACAGAGAGAGAGAGAGAGTCAATACCTGTGTCGTGTTTTTCTTGTTGTGGAGTGATATGGCAATGTATGCTTGCATCTGTGGACATGCTTATGTGCTTATGAAATCATGCGCGTACATGCGTGCTTGTGTGTGTGTGTGTGTGTGTGCGCGCGCGCGCACACACACACACACACACACACACACACACACACACACACACACACACGTGTGTGTGTGATGTGTGTGTGTTTGTATCTGAGAGAGAGAGAGAGGAGAGAGAGAGAGAGAGGGAGAGAGAGAGAGGCTAACACCTCAGAGGGGGTGT
>JADBJO010000739.1:462500-465000 GCA_016801955.1 Conus betulinus
ACAGAGTCATAGTCGCAGTAAAAGCATAACATTGCAGACTGAATTGTATCCAGCTTGTCTGGAAGGCACCCGACACAGGGAGGGCCTTTCGTAAACTTGCAGACAGAGCTGTTTAGACAAAGCAACACTCCCCTCCCTCCCTCCCTCCCCCCACTGCCAGGTATGCAAACAGGAGTAGTTTTCGATTTCACTGGAAAAAAAACAAAACCTCTCCTGAGAACCGGAGGTAAAAAATTCTCTTTACACACAACACGCCCAACCCACGCCTGTTGTGAACAGTATTGGATGCACTCCAATGGCTGACAGGCGACCAGTTTCTCGGCCCAGTTTCATTCCCTTTGAGCAGCTATGCCAAGGTCATTACTTAATCAGTGTCACTTAGCAGTCGTCATGGAGGCGTGGGCAACAAGGTGTCACAGACGCCTTCTTTTTCTTTTCTTTTTTTCTTTTTTTTTTTTTTCTTTTGCGTTCACCCCTCAATTTTGCCATTTTTTTGCGGGTTTTTTTTTGTTATAGTTTTTTTTTTTTTCAACTTTTTTATTAATTTAATTTTTTTAGCTTTAAAGTGGGGCCTCCCTTCCTCCTATTTCTTTTTGTTCTCACATCCCCCCCCCTTCTTTTCTCTACTGACACTTGCTCATCATGCCACGAAATGTGTTGTGTTTTTACGATGCACAGTGCGATGTGTGGTGTTTGGTACACAGTGCCTGTGTTTATTTCTGTACTGATGTGTGGTGTACTAACACTTTCATTCTGTTTGTGTGTGGCAAAAGGGATAGCACACACACACACACACACACACACACACACACACATACACGCACAGGCACACGCACAGACACAAGCGCGCACACAGAAACAACAACAATAAAATGAAAGAACGGCTAAGAAAAGCTTGGAAAATACAAATCAAATGCACAAAAGCGTGACTAATGTGGAATGGAGTTTTCAAACCAGAATGATTGAACTCCTGAATGTGAATATTTCCACACCCCTCGCTATCGCTCCCGCGGTTCCGATGGAAGTCATCCTTGAAGAAGAAGCGTCCTGAAATTCTAACCAGCGCCTACAGACTGCTGACTGTTGTATACCGTAGACACGGGCTGCACGTGCATCGCAGTCTTCCTACCGTCCGCATTCAGCTTCTTCTTCTGCGTTCCCTGGTTATGCTGGTCAGATATAAAGTCCGGTAGCTTTGGCACAAAGTCAGCGGTCCGTCGGAGTGAGTCCGCCGTTCCCCACAGCTTTACTTGGAGTTCCACTGCACCGGGCCAGAACTCACGCCGCAGGCTGTCGAAAGTGGGACAGGACTGAAGTACGTGGGCTGGTTTTGTGGGCCAGTACCACATGGGCACTCATCTGTGCGCGATATGTTCAGGCGATAGAGGTGGGCGAGCAACTGACAATGTCCAGTTCTTAGTCTGAAGATGGCGACTTTTGGGCACGCTCAAGATGGTGAATGTCATCCTTCTCTACCTCCACCTGTAGTCTTTCTCTATTCAGGAGGGAGGAAAGAGGGTGGAGGTGGGTAGAGTGGTTTAGTTAGAGGGTTTGGGATTTTTTGGGGGGGGTGGGGTAAGGAGAAGAAGAACAATGGAAGGAGATGGGAACAAAGAAGGAAGAAAAGCGGAACTACCCCCCCAGGAGGGGAGGGAAAGAACAGTGGAGCAAAGGAGAAGAACTACCAGAAAATGAAGGAGAAGAATGAAAGAAGGAAGAAGGAGAGGAAGAGGAGAAGTGGAAGAAAGCAGACGAGAAGAAGCAAGAACAATGTTAGGAGGGAGAGAGGAAGAAAGGGAGGGGGAGAGGGAGAGGAGAGAGAGAGAGAGAGGAGAGAGAGAGGAGAGAGAGGGGGAGGGAACGCACGCATTATCCAATCATCTATCCATCCATCCATCCATCCATCCAAAGGGATCCATCCAGAGGCGAGGAAGAGAGAGAGGAGAGAGAGAGAGAGAGAGGAGAGGAGAGAAGAGAGAGAGCGCGGGGAGAGGGGGGGAGACGGGGGGGAGACGGAGAGAGGGGTGGAGAGAGAGAGAGAGGGCGTGGGGGGGGGGAGAGGAGAGGGGGGGGGAGACGGGGGGGGCGGGGCCGGGGGCGGGGGGGGGCGGGGGGGGGGGCGGGGGGGGCGGGGGGGCGGGGGGGGGCGGGGGGGGGGGGGCCGGGGGGCGAACATAAAACGCACGCATATCCATTCATCCGTCCATCCATATCATACAGAGAGAGAAGCGAGAGAGAGAGAGAGAGAGAGGGAGAGGAGAGAGAGAGAGAGAGAGGAGGAGAGAGAGAAGGAGAGAGAGAGAGAAGACAAGAAAAGAAAGGACAAAATTTCTTATTTACGAGGGAAATAGATAAGCACTGACGCGCTTTTTACACCAGTCCTCGCCCTGAGTAGGGGCTACAACATGCAGTGAAATGAAATAAGAAAAGAAAAAACAAACAAACAATAATAACGGAACAAAAAATATAATGGAACATCAAATGAAAATACAAGAGAAAT
>JADBJO010000739.1:467500-472500 GCA_016801955.1 Conus betulinus
AACGGTTATAAACGGCCCATAACGGTTTTTCTTCTTTATGGAATACCTCAGAAAGTACTTGGCCGATCTTTCTGAAAATTTGTAGGTATTTTCATTATGGGTCACGGATGATGGCCAATTTTTACGAGAATAGCCGTTACTAACGGCTATAACGGCCCATAACGGTTTTTCCTCTTTATGGAATATCTCATGCGTATTTAAGATAAACTGGGGGAGTACTTTATATGATTTGCATCTTGTCTTAAAAAAATATTTCTATTGCAAATCTTCAGAGCATCCTCCATCGGGAAGTAGCGTTCTTCGACAAACGTTAGGAACGTTTTGACCGAGATGACTTCAAAAACCCGTGCTGTGACTGTTGTTGCCACGGAAACGACCTAGTGCTTTAGGACCGCCGGGCCTCGCAGCTGTTCGACACGGCGTCATCGAAGCGTGCACGATGCTGCTGCTTCTTTCTTTTCTGCCTGGCGGCGCAGTAATTGGAAACCAACAAGGTGTGAAGAGATGGCACGGCGCACGTGAGACGACATCAAACGCAAAGATGGACAGGGCAGTGTATGTATGATGCGTTTGGCAAACGCACTGACAGACCCTAGAGAAGAGGATTAATGGGAGAGTGACGGGAGGGGGTGGGGGTGGGGGTGTTGATGGGAGCAGGGTGGGGATGGTGGGGGGGTGGGGGTGGGGGATGGGGGGGTTGCAGGATATATGGGGTGGTGGTGGTGATACATTGGATGGGAAGATTGATGATGAGAGGAATACGAGGTTAGTGGGTGAACGATTAAAACGGTGTATCCCTACCCGAGTCGTTATTAGCGATGGGGTGAGTGAGGGAAACTGTGTGAATTTTTTTTTTTTGGGGGGGGGGAGGGAGGGGGGAAAAAGGGGGGGGTGTGTGTGGGAGGGGAGGGGTGCAGTGTGATCGGGGGGGGGGGGGGGGGGGGGGGGGGGGTAGTCGTCAGTGGGTTGAGGAAACAGAGGGTGAAGGAGGTTGGGAGGAGTGGGGGTGATGGGCTGGGGGGAGGCATGGTGGTGGGAGAGGAGGAAGGGGGATGGGTTCTTAGGTGAAAGGTGAGTGGCGGGGGGATGGGGGGTGGGAAGTGGGGGTTGGGGAGAGAAATGCTACCTCCGTCTCCGTTTCTTTTGCCACGTCGGTGTCATTCATCAAGTCTAATACTAATAATAATGATGAATACTTATATAGCGCCTATTCTCGGCTAGAGACCAAGCTTTATGCGCTGCCAGCTGGCGCTTCATTCATTCGGTCCCGTGTCATCCAGTCAATATGTTCAATATCGTTCACTCAGTTTCCTTACTGCCTTCATTCTTTCCATTTCTCACGCAGGGTGCATGCTCTGTGTACGTGTCATCCATACCAACGGCCAAACTGACCTTCTCTTCCGAAAAGTTGGTGATGGGATTTGACGTGTGTGCAAGATGTTATGCGTGCGTTCACACACGGAACCTCGGTTTATAGCCTCATTCAAAGGACTGTATGGGAAATGGAGTCAGAACCAATGTTAACTCCGAGGGAAAAATCCCCCTGTACCGAAACGGCCCGGCGGAGATTCGAACCCGCAACCCCAGGATCACCAAGATTACGAGTCTGGCGCTGTACCAACTGAGCTATTCCGGCTCCCCGCACGGCAACAAGGCAAGAGAGGACCGAACGTTACAGAACAAATACAGCCCCCAAAACACGACGGCAACGTACATTGACGCGGGCACAGGGCAGGACGACACAACAAAGAACAACACACAACAGCCTAGCAACATGGCATAGCACAACATGGAATGTTACATCACAACAACATTAAAAACAAGAACAATGATCATGATGATGATGTTGATGATGAGGAGGAGGAGGAGGAAGAGGAGGAGGAGGAGGGAGGGGGATACAACAACAATAATAACAATGATAATGATAGAATTATAATGATAGTAATAATAATTATGATAATGATACTACCACTACTACTACTGAAGACAACAACAACAACAACAATAATAATGATATACTACTACTACTACTACTACTACTACTACTACTACTACTACTACTAATGATAGTAATAATAGTAATACTATCAACACTAGATAGCATTTCGTTGGGCGTAATATCCTAATGTGTCAGGTCAAGGCGCCTTGCAAAGTCATGTACAAAAATGCAGGTGATCACATACGTAAAACTCTTAGGTGTGTTTGTATACTTACATACATAGGTGCACACAAAAATATTACATACATTCATGCAGACAACATTCATGAAGATATCGTTCATGCATACAACTCAGATCCAAAAACACCCCAGCATATTCAACGAACGCAGATTCACACACCTATTCGATTTATTCATCTTTTAGCGAACACACACACACACACACACACACACACACACACACACACACACACACACACACACACACACATTTGTGCGCGTGCACACACACACACACACACACACACACACACACACACACACACACACACATACAAACGCACGCGCGCGCACGCGCGTGTATTCACGCGCGCGCACAAAATGTGTGTGTGTGTGTGTGTGTGTGTGTGTGTGTGTGTGTGTGTGTGTGTGTGTGTGTGTGTGCACCTGTGCACACACACACATACACACAACGTACACAGCATGGGATATTGCAACACAACACGAAACAGCACGACATGGAATTTAAGACCACAGCATAGCACAATACGCCATTGCAGTAGGAAAGTACAACCCACAGGCATAACAAAGTACAACACGGCATAGCACAATACGCCATAGCAGTAGGAGAGTATAACCCACAGGCATAACAAAGTACAAACGGCATAATACAACACGCCATAGCAGTAGGAAAGTACAACCCACAGGCATAACAAAGCACAACACGGCATAGCACAACACGCCATAGCAGTGGGAAAGTACAACCCACTGGCATCACAAAGCACAACACGGCATAGCACAACACGCCATAGCCGAGAGAAAGTACAATACCCACAGGCATAACAAAGTACAACACGGCATAGCAGAACCCAGCACAAGGTTCATCAAAGCGCATCATAAAGGTAAGACACCGACTCGGAGACTTGACTTCTCAGTAATCCATGGATAACTAGCTGACAGGACAAGTACGGGGTCTCGCTTACCCTACCCAGCCGTCCGCTTGTGTGTTGGAACCCAGTTCGTTCACACGGGTCATCGACCTCTTCCGGACACCACAGTCACACCGTGCACCGTGAGAGGATTGTTCGCTTGCCTGGACGTGGCCTACCGCCCCCCCTCCTCTCCCCCCCACCCCCATGACACATTAACCACCATGCGTGTTCTTCAAACTTGACAGCATGACACTCTCAGCGGCGAAGCGCGGCGAAGAGGGAAGCACACCCTTGAAAAGGAGGCAGGCAGAGAGACTGTCAGATCGGCAGGAAGTGGTAAATGCCTACGATACAAGCGATGGAATTCATACTAACTACCGAAAGGCGAAGGAATTTATCCACTCTGTTTCTGATGTGCAAGTAGGATAATGCCCACGATACCAGCGTTGTCACTCTTCACTGCTATGCCAGTTTCACAGTGAGGTACGCGTCGTGTTGTCTTGTTGATTTGTTTGCCCCCGTTGTGGGGGCCGGAATAGCTCAGTGGTAGAGCGCCGGACTCGTAATCTTGGGGTTGCGGGTTGGAATCTCCGCCGGGCCGTTTCGGTACAGGGGGATTTTTGCCTCGGAGTTAACATTGGTTCTGACTCCATTCCCATACAGTCCTTCGAATGAGACTATAAACCGAGGTTCCGTGTGAGAACGCACGCATAACATCTTGCACACACGTAAAATCCCATCACCAACTTTCAGAAGAGGTCAGTTTGGCCGTTGGTATGGATGACATGTTATACATAGCATGCACCTTCCCCGAATTTGGAGTATGGCTGCCTTAATGGCAGGATAAAAAACGGTCATACACACAAAACTCCACTCCCCTTTTTTTTGGATAGATGGGATTAATCCTTCCTTTCTACACAGGGGGGTGTGCGTAGGAGTGTCAGCCTGCGTACGCAGAGAAGAATAAGTCCCGTTGTTCGGCGGACTTACTAACAATTTTATTTTGAAATTTACTGAAAGGTGAAGATATTTATTCACTTCCCCTTTGATCTGCATGTTAAATTTCTTTTTCTTTCTTTTTGCTTTTCTTATCGTATGCCGCTTTCATTCTTGTACTCGTTCCTTTATGTTTGTGTTCGGCTGCGCGTTTCGCCGAGCACTGTGAACTAGATTCAGATTGGTCCAAACTTTGAGCAGCATTTAGCTGCTGCTGCTCATGAGGGGGGGCGCTATTTTTGACTCGCGTCTTCACGATCAGCATGAGAATTTCGTTCGCGATGAAGACTGCTCCTGAAAGAAGTTTGACAGCGTATGGAGTAAAGAATCCCGATGATGTTTCAAACTGATAAAATAAATCAAAACAAACAACACCTAGCAGGCAAGATGAGACATTATATATATATATATATATATATATATATATATATATATATATATATATACACCCCTCACACACACATCGATCACAGCAAAGAAAGACAAAACAACAAGTTGTACATTTTCCTCTTACGTTTCAGCAAATCTCGCCTTCCTGACGCCAAGAGCACAGACACAATCAGCCGTGTCTCCCTGATGAGTCCGATCCAGCGGACGAAAGGCCTCGGAGCAGGCGATACATATAGATCTGCCTTCGAGAGGGATTGCGATAGTTTTCCTCATGCAGCTAGTGAAGGGTTTTCATATTTATGATATACATTTTCCCATTTACTTTATCTTCATTTTTTTTTTTCTCTCAATTTCAAATCTTTGCCAAGTCATTACTATAATGATGGAAGAATTGTTAACCTGCACTTGTTTTCCCCCACTAAATTGTTCAGCATTATATATACACACACACACACACACACACACACACACACACACACACACACACACACACACACGCACACACACATCAATCACAGCAAAGA
>JADBJO010000739.1:477500-480000 GCA_016801955.1 Conus betulinus
ATATGTAACTGCATGGGAAGCATCTATGTGATGAGGTGTTTGTATCAGAAGAGCAGGGTTCATGCGTCGTGTGGTACTCCTGTGTGATTCGTTGCTTGTCCCAGAAGTGCGTGTTTTGTTCATGCATGTGGCGCCTCTATGTGACCTGCGGCTTCTGACAGAAGTGCATGCCTTGTAGGCCTATGTCATATAGTGCTCCAGTGTCATTGCCTGGTGACGTAAGTAAGTGCACGGTCTGCACATCACTGACTTGAACTTGAACTTGAACTTGTAGGTGTTAGAGGCCTTAAAAGGCCTGTTCACCATTCTAGTATAACATTGGGAATAAAACACCGCATGCGTGGTAGGAAGAGAGTCACCGACTGAGACTATCTAGGTTGATAACATTCCGGATTGTATTTTGTCGGAAGTTCCTGCCAGTGAGTATCTAACCGTGATTTGAAGATATTAACATTTCACTGTGATCGGTTTGCTGGTGACTGGCCGCTGTAAACGCTTCGTTAGCTCAAACATTCATATCCAGGGTCCTCTTATGTCAAATATCTGGCGTCCAGTTTTGTAACCCATACACGTTTATGCTGTGGATTCCATCCCGTCCCCTCCCCCTTCCGAACATTAACATGACATTAAAGGTTATAAACCGCAGAATTTATTATTTATTTCTAAGGATCCCAGCTGCCAGAATTCCTACAAGGCACCCGTATGTGTTGCGACATGCAAATCGTCTCGAAGACGTGCGAAGAATTTAGGGTGGCCTGTGTTGAAATCGCCCAAATGATGATACCCCCCGACCCTTACACCATGAGTAAAAATCCCGATGCTTTTCCCTACCAATCAGAAGACATGACTTATTTTTTGGTGTACAGGACAAACGTAATGGATGAAGAAGACAAGCAGAAGATATCTCCTTGACCTCTAACGCTTACAGACAGCACTGATTCAGTTCGCGCCGAAGATGAAAGAGTATCTTATTAAGGCATCTTTGTTTGATCATTTCTGTTCCTGTTGTGCATGGCTATCAATGTGTGTGTTGAAGTACATGATTCGCCAAGTTTTATGTGAAGCGTCTTGTGAATGGTAGAGAGTTGGATAGCCTTTGTCACACCTACAACAGCTCTTCAGGAAATCCTTGCCTCATGTGACTCCAACGGTGGCGCCACCTAGTTTTTAAAAGTGTCCTTCTCTTTGCAGTGGCGCTCAGCGAGCACAGCGGACAACGTGGAGAAAAGGGTCACTATATAGGCCCCCCTCCCCCCCCCCCCCCGTTACTTCCCGCCCCCCCTTCTTTTCCCCGACAAACATACAAAATACACGATAATTTACAGAATGTTAATCTAAGCACTGCTAGTCTTCTTCCTTCTTCTTTTGCGTTTCAGCGGACTGTCAACTCTAGCGGACAAAGACCCCCCAACCCCCACCCCCGCCGCCTGCCCTGCCCTCCCCTCCCCTCCTCCCACCCAACCCAATTATAAGCACCAGAATTCACCACAAACGTGCCTGCTTAACTTTGAGATGGAATTTCTGCTTGGGCAGCCGAGTGCATTTAATCCGGCCCGAGGAGCGGATACGCTCCGTCTTGGGAGAGTTTGGAAGGAAGGTTTTGGTAGCAAGCAGTTGGTTGGACGTTGGAGGCAACATCAAGAAAAAAGAGGCTTGAATGAGAGAGAGAGAGAGAGACGAGAGAGAGAGAGAGAGAGAGAGAGAGAGAGAGAGAACAAACGAAATTTTGTTTTTACCAGGGTAATGAGATAATATATAAATGCTCTTTTCCAGAGAGGGAGGGAGGAGGGAGGGAGGGGAGAAGAGAGAGAGAGAGAGAGAGAGAGAGAGAGAGAGAGAGAGAGAGAGAGACAGTCAGGGACAGAGAGAGAGAGAGAGAGAGAGAGAGAGAGAGAGAGAGAGATCATGATGAGGATGATAATCTTTATTTCCAAGGGTAACAGATAAGCAAACACATGCTTTTTTTCATCCGGCCCTTGCCCCACTGAGGGACTAACTAAGCATGACTAAGACTTACAAAAAATTGTAACAAACACACATATCTTCACAAATGCATTAAAAGTTGATGAGTTGTTCATCCATCAACATTTAAGGCATAGATGACTTTAAAGGAAACAAAGCGATAGAAACAACAAACAAGAATAAACAAATTGATTTCAAAAAGAAGAAAAAAGATCAGCACACGCAGACGTAGAATAGAGCGATCCTCCTATCGAAGAGAGAGAGAGAGAGAGAAATGTTTTATTCAAATAGGCCATGGCCCCCAATGAAGGGGGTATTGAGATCAAAATCATTTCAGACAGAAATAAACAAATCATCAAACATCTAGGTATCCACAAGTAAAAGCAGACTCGATATTAAACATCATACAACAATCAATACTTAACTACATACTATACTTCGAATCTTAAATGCCGTGTACAAGAAAACAGAAGAACGTTTTACAGTAGTTTCATTTGTAGATGCCATTAGTAATGAAAGTCGAAATGAAGAAGGATAT
>JADBJO010000739.1:497500-500000 GCA_016801955.1 Conus betulinus
CACACACACACACACACCACACACACAACGTACACAGACACAGGCACACACACCATACACACGCACACAGACACAGGCCACACACAGACACACACATCGCACATAGACATACACACTCACACAGACAAACAAACAACAGACAGACAGACAGACAGACAGGACACACACACACACTCTCTCTCTCTCTCTCTCTCTGTGTCACACAGCCAAACACACACACACACACACACACACACACACACACACACACACACCACACACACACACACACACACACACTCTCTCTCTCTCTCTCTCTCTCTCTCTCTGTCTCTGCCACACACACACACACAACACACACACACACACACACACACACACACACCACACACACATACTCATACACAACACACACACACACACGCACACACAGACATACACATGCACACAGACAGACAGACAGACAGACAGACAGACAGACAGACAGACAGACAGACAGACTATCTGTCTGTCTATCTATCTATCTATCTATCTATCTATCTATCTATCTAAAATTATTGGGCAGTGCACACCATTTTACATTCTTTGCTCGTTCTGTCGTCGCAATAGACCTGTATGTCTTCCTGCTACCTACCTGCTACCAACCTACCTAAATCTATCTACCTATCTATCTATCTATCTATCTATCTATCTATCTATCTATCTATCTATCTATCTACCTATCTATCTATCTATCTATCTATCTAAATTATTGGCCAGTGCACACCATTTTACACTCTTGACACTTACTGTCGTGGCAACCCCACCCACTTCTCACACCTGAAAAAACAACAACAAACAAACAAAAAACAAAAAAAAAAAAAATCGCCGACGACTGCTGCAGCGGACGGACTGTTCGCAGTGAGGACTATAATCATGCCTGCAGCCGAGGGCTCCTTCCTGGGTTTGTGTTGACGGGAGTGAAGAAATATCGGGTCTGAAACCCGGCGGACTAAGTGGTGTGAGGCAGAGGGAGGCGGGAGAGGAGAGATTTAGACGGGGTGTGTGTGTGGGGTGGGGGGGGGGGGGGGGGGGTGGGCAGAGAGGGAGAGAGCAGAGAGAGGAGGAGGGAGGAGAGAGAAAGGGGGGAATGAGAGAGAGAGAGACGAGAGGGAGAGAGAGGGAGAGCGAGAGTGGGGGGGAGGGGAGAGCGAGACGGAAAAAAAAGAAAGAGAGGGGGGAGGAAGAGGAGAGGGGGAGGAGAGAGAGAAGGGATGAACGAAGAGAGGGGAGAGAGAGGCGAGAGATTGAGGGGGGAGAGAGGAGGAGAGAGAGGGGAGGGAGGGATGGGGGGGATGGGGGGAAGGAGCCCGAGAGCGGGGGAGGAGAGAGGAGGGGCGGAGGGGAGGAGAGGAGCGGGAGAGAGGGGAGCGGAGACAGAGAGGGAGAGAGCAGAGAGGCCTAGTGAGGGAGAGAGGGAGAGAGACGGGGAGGAGGGGAGACAGATGGGGAGAGAGGAGAGAGAGAGAGAGAGGAGAAAAGAGAGAAAGAGGAGACAGAGGGAGGAGAGAGAGAGAGAAACGAGAGAGAGGAGAGAAGTAGAGAAAGCTGAGAGGGAAAGAGAGGGGGGGGGGGTAGGCAGGCAAAAGAAGAAGCAGGTAGGGGAGAGAGAGAGAGAATGACAATGACAATGACAATGATAATGACAATGACTATGATTCTTTATTTCACAACGGTAAAAAGTATTGGCTTGGTTAACCATTTTTTCATACTTGCCGTTACTGTTTATTCTACGAAGCTAGTGCTAAATCATACAACATAAGCATAAAAAAAACGGAGGGAGAGAGAGAGAGAGAGAGAGAGAGAGTGGAGAGAGAGGAGAGGAGAGAGAGAGGAGAGAGAGAGGGGATGAGAGAAGGAAGAGGAAGGAGAGAGAGCGAAGAGAGGAGGGAGATGAGGAGAGGAGGATGCGGAGAGAGCAGAGGAGAGAGAGAGAGGGGAGGGAGAGGAGGAGAGAGAGAGGCGGCGGAGAAGAGGAGAGGACAGGACAGAGCAGACAGACAGACAGACAGAGTCTTTGACACTTTGATATTATATTGTCATTTATTTTGATATTTTATTGTCATTTACCAAAAAGGTCTTTTGACAAAGGAGGGGAGGGTGGTAACAGAACAATAACATTAACCTCCTCTTTTCCGTGCAAACAAATAGTACACATTTATTCCCAGTGTGTATCAAAACAAAAGTAAACAAATAAATAATTATCGTAACATCTCCTTATGCCCTCGCACACAGGGGTAGTACAGTAACATTAAAGAAAAACAAAACCAGAAATTGTAAGACTGACTCGACCATCCACACAATCAAATGACGACATTGTACCTTCAGAGAGAGAGAGAGAGAGAGGAGAGAGAGAGAGAGAGAGGAGAGAGAGAGAGAGAGAGAGAGAGAGAGAGAGAGAGAGAGAGAGAGAGAGAGAGAGAAGGGAGAGAGAGTGAGAGAGAAAGTCAAAATCGATCATTTTAATGTTAAGCCTCTGAGA
>JADBJO010000739.1:505000-527500 GCA_016801955.1 Conus betulinus
CATTTTCGGATGTTTGATGTGTATCATTTACATTTGTTTGATTTCTTTCAGCGGTTTCTTCTGCTGTCTTCAGTTTTGTCAGTCCTGTTTCCAGGCACTTTCTTCGCTGGTTGTTTTGTGTGCAAGATATTATGATACTGTCTTGAATCTGTGTTTATCTGATATTGATTTTGTCTACGTTATTTTGGGTTGCACCTATATATCAAATATGCTTCTGTCCAGATCCGTTTTTGTCTAGGTCATTTGTGTTGATGTGAGGCACACTGATAGGTTATCTTTCCCTGTTTCTCTGTTTCTCTCTCTGCATCTCTCTCTCTCTCTCTCCCTGTCTCTCTCTCTCTCTCTCTCTCTCACTCTCTCTCTCTCTCTGTATCTCTCTCTCTCCACCCCCCTATTTTCCTTTTCCATTTTTCTATTCTGTATATTACTAGCCCCCCCTCCCAGCCCTCCTTCCTCCCTCTACTCTATTTTGTCTTCTATCCCCCCCCCCCCCCCCCCCCCCCCCCTCATTATCAACTATTTCTTATTTTGTTCCCTTTAACTTCAAAGTTTTTTTTTTTTATATGTGTTTTTGGAAGATTCTTGTTCTTATTCTTTCCCCTAGCTGTAAGTCTTCGCCGCTAGTTGCGGTGCAGTTTATCAGACAATGTTGATCAGTGTGAGAGGTTGCTTACACCACTGGGATTCTGGTTGGGTCTCTTCCCACCCACTTCCAGCCGGTATCATTCTCTCCCCCCCCTCCCCCCATCTTCCTTTCTCCCTCCTCTCTTTCCCTGTCTATCTCTGCTCCCCCTTCCGCGTCTTGCTTGTGAGAGGGCGTGCAACTGGAGCCACCATCCCCCCTCCCTCCTCCATTCCCTCACCCCCTCCCTCTTCTTTCCTCCTTCCCCCCCCCCCCCCCCCCACAAAGTGTTTTTCCCAGCTGCATTCTTCACGCTTCAGTTCAGCCTTATTGTGTTCGGCATACATTATATGTACAAGGGGCCTGTGTTCTGGTATTTAGAGTGTGTTTGCCTGTCGGGAGCTGACGGTCGTTATAGTTCGGACCACTCTGTGAGGTCGGATTTTTTTTTTTTTTTTTTTTTCTTTTTTTGGTAACTGCTTGAAAACTCCTCTCTGTCCGCCCAGCAGTATATGGGTACCTGATTTAGATCAGGGAAGAAGGTTAAGGCGGCGGAGAGAGAGAGAGAGCGAGAGAGAGAGAGAGAGAGAGAGAGAGAGAGAGAGAGAGAGAGAGAGAGAGAGAGAGAGAGAGCGAGATAGAGAGAGAGAGAGAGCGAGCGAGATAGAGAGCGAGCGAGATAGATAGATAGAGAGATAGAGAGATAGATAGATTAGATAGATAGATAGATAGATAGATAGAGAGAGAGAGAGAGAGAGGAGAGAGAGAGAGAGAGAGAGACAGGGAGGGAGAGAGACTGGGATAGAGAGAGAAATAGCGAGAGAGAGAGAGAGAGAGAGAGAGAGAGAGAGAGAGAGCAAGATAGATAAATAGATAGAGATAGATAGATAGATAGATAGATAGATAGATAGATAGAGAGAGAGTGAGAGAGAGAGTGAAATAGAATAGATAGATAGAGAGAGAGAAGAGAGAGAGAGAGAGAGAGACAGACAGACAGACAGAGGGAGGGAGGGATGGGCTCCGTCTTCCATCATGCAATGCCCAGACACGGAGAACCTCTGATAATTGGCTGCCTTTACTGCCATGGGATTTTCCATTAGATCCCAGTCTTCCACCACCTTATACCCATCGTCCCCGCCCCCCTCCTCTCGATACAACAAAGACCCCCCCCCCCCCCCCCCCCCCCCCCCCCCAAATAAATAAAATAACATACACACACAGACACATACACATACATACAGAGAGAGAGACAGAGAGAGAGGGAGAGAGAGAGAGAAAGAGAGAGAGAGAGAGAGAGAGAGAGAGAGAGAACACACACACAAAGAAACCCACCCAATTCATTCATCCCCCCCTCCCCCACAAACACGTCACCACCGCAGCCAGCCACCACCACCACCACCACCATCACCATCAGCACCATCAACGACAGAAACTTCCTTACTTACGCACCCCCCCCCTCCCACCTCCATCCTCCCCTCCCTCCTCGACCCTTCGCCCAAAAGTCAATTTAACCAGCGGTAAGGTAGAAATAACGACATTAAAAAAAAACAAAAAAAAACAAACAAACAAACAAACAAAAAAAAATAAAAAAAAGCGAGCCACGTGGGGGGGTAAAGAAAGGTGGGCGGGGGTGCAGTCAGGCGAATCGGTTGCCTCCTTTGTCTACTGGAGACCCGAGTTAACTACAGACATGGCCCCCGTGCTGTTTGCGGGTCACGGGGTCACCCGGTACCTGCCCCCGGGAAGCGTTCTGATTGGTCGCTGGGAGGAGGGGAACCCGAAATGCGGATTCGTGACTTTTTATGAGTGAGATTTTGTGTAGGGGACATAACGTATTTTTTCCCCCCTATCCTCTCTTTCTCCCCCCACCCTCTCCTCCCTTCCTCCTCCGTTTCTCCATTTTCCTTTTTAAGAGGTGTAGAAGGGTCGGAAGTACAGAGGGAGTAAAGGGGGGGAAATGAATGGTATAGATAGCTTTTATGCTTTCCTTATGCGTGTGTGTGTGTGTGGGTGCGTGGGCATATTTATGAGAGAGAGAGAGAGAGTGTGTGTGTGTGTGTGTGTGTGTGTGTGTGTGTGTGTGTGTGTGTGTGTGGTGTGTGTTGTGTTGTGTGTTGTGTGTGTGTGTGTGTGTGTGTGTGTGTGTGTGTGGTGTGTGTGTGTGTGTGTGTGCCTTCCCTGCCCTGGTTTACCCCTTGTGTGTGTTTGTCATGGTCAATCGTGTGTGTGTGTTATCAGAAGCATTATCAGGCTGAAAACTGAACTTCCCTGATCCCTGCCATCATAGGTCAAAGATTGAACGCACACCCTACATGAAGGAGATTGGACAGAATGGTGAACACAGTTATCAGAAGCATGACTCTGGGTGAAAATTGATGACATGACCGAATGGCAGCTGCCATCATAGGTATTGATTGATTGACCGAACACCCATACTGGGTGTTGATTGATGGACAAATGGGCAGTTGATGATTGTTGTGGCAGTTTGATAATTGACCGAATGGCAGTTGGGTGTTGTATTGATGATTGACCGAATGGCAGTTAGTTGTTGTATTGATGATTATGGATGCCAACATCGGTCAAAGATTGATGCACACCCATACATGAAGGGGGGGGGGGGGGGGGGGGGGGGGAGGAAGAACTGAAGATGGTCGTGTGTGATGATGGGCAGGGGACTGCAATCAGGTGTGTGTAACAGTTGGAGGAACAAGCGCTGTGCTGAGATATAATCTAAGAAAGGGGAAGATAATGTCACCCATACACCATAGATCCACTCACAAAGAATAAGTCATTGACAATATACACCATAGATCCACTCACAAAGAAATACAGTCATTGACAATATACACCACAGATCCACTCCAAAGAAATACAGTCATTGACAATAACACCACAATCCATTCACAAAGAAATACAGTCATTGACAATATACACCACAGATCCACTCACAAAGAAATACAGTCATTGACAATATACACCACAGATCCACTCACAAAGAAAAAGACAGTCATTGTCACCCATACACCATAGATCCACTCACATGAGCAGGCTCCTCCTCCCTTCCCTTCCTCTTTATTACACACACACAGACACACACACACACACACACACACACACACACACACACACACACACACACACACACACACACACATACACACACACATACACACACACAAGGACACACACACTCAAGATACACACAGATACACACACTTGCGCGCACACTCGACACACACACACACACACACACACACACACACACACACACACACACACACACACACTCTCACACACACACACACACCCACAGACATACACACACACACGCACGAACACACACACACACACACACACACACACACACACACGCGCGCGCGCGCGCGCGCGCGCGCTCGCGCGCAAACACACGCACATATATACATACGCGCGCCCGCCCACGCCTGCTTCTACAGTGTCTTAAATCTTCAGGGAAGGGTTTGGGTGAAGGGAGTGACTAGTTCAACCATGACAGGAGAAGTGCGCGCGCGTGTGTGTGGTATGTGTGTGTGTGTGTGTGTGTGTGTGTGTGGTGTGTGTGTGTGTGTGTGTGTGTGTGTGTGTGTGTGTGTGTGTGTGTGTGTGTGTGTGTGTGTGTGTGTGTGTGGTGAGAGAGAGAGAGAGAGAGAGAGAGAGAGAGAGAGAGAGAGAGAGTAGACAGGATTTATTCGTCTAGCTGTTGCTTCTCAAGAGGTGGTAGGGAATAAAAAAAAACAATTTTAGAAAAAATAATCACTTGAGGATAGATTTATGTGTGACAACAAACATATTTTTAGTGAACCATACTGGTAGGAGAGAGAGAGAGAGAGAGAGAGAGAGAGAGAGAGAGAGAGAGAGAGAGAGAGAGATTGGAGGAGGGGAGAGAGAGGGAGGGAGAGAGGGAGGGAGAGAGGAGAGAGAGAGAGAAGGAGGGGGAGAGAGAAGAGAGAGAGGAGGAGATGGGAAGGGGAGAGAGAGGAGAGAGAGAGAGATGGGGCGAGAAGGAGGGAGAGAGAGAGAGAGAGAGAGAGAGAGAGAGAGAGAGAGAGAGAGAGAGAGAGGGAGGGAGAGAGAGAGAGAGGGCGGGGGGAGAGAAGGAGGGAGGAGAGGGAGGGAGGAGAGAGGGAGAGAGAGAGGAGGAGGGAGTAGAAAAAGAGAGAGAGAGGGAGCGGGAGGGAGGAGAAAGAGGGGGAGGGAGAGAAAGAGAGGGGAGAGAGGAGAGAGAGAGAGAGAGAGAGAGAGAGAGAGAGAGACGTACATACATACATACATATATACAGACAGACAGTCTACAGACGGACAGACAGACAGACACGCAGACGGACAGACAGACAGACAGACAGATTGGAGTCAAACAATTATTTTCTGGAGAATGAACAGTTTAAACAACGCTTTGTCTTTCAATCTTTACAGGCTGTTCAATTGTGTTCACTAGAATACAAAACACAGATGGAAGTAAACAATGAGAGAGAGAGAGAGAGAGAGAGAGAGAGAGAGAGGGAGAGGGGGGGGGGGGGGAAAGGGAGACCCGAGACTCAAAAACTTTATTACTCAAGGATAAAGATTTTAGGCAATGCCTATTCTTCCAATCTGTCCTTGCTATTCTACAACATTCAACTAGACAAACTGCACATATTAATAAGCAGAAGCAAAACAATGAAGAATATAGCAACATTATAATAATAACAATAACAATAGTAATAATAATAATAATGAGAAAAAAAAAAAAAAAAAAAAAAAAAAGAAAAAAAAAATTACACAAACACAATCAGACACGTACGCGTGCGCGTTCACATGCACGCACACGCCCACACATACACGCACGCACGCGCACATCTCCACACCCACACACCACCCACACGTACACGCACGCACGCACGCACGCACGCGCGCACGCACGCACATTTTCATTAGCTAACACAGAGGCAAGCATAAAAGTAGGGCGTTGGAGAGAGAGAGAGGGAGAGAGAGAAAGAGAGAGGGAGGAGGGTGGGGGAGGAAGGGGGAGAAGGAAAGGAGGAAAAATCGGAATCCCTAGAACTAAAAGCTGTATTGTAAGTAAGTATTCATTTATTCTACCAGATTGTCTCTGAGAGAGAGAGAGAGAGAGAGAGAGAGAGAGAGAGAGAGAGAGAGAGAGAGAGAGAGAGAGAGGAGAGAGAGAG
Source organism: Conus betulinus (assembly GCA_016801955.1). Classification (NCBI taxonomy): domain Eukaryota; kingdom Metazoa; phylum Mollusca; class Gastropoda; order Neogastropoda; family Conidae; genus Conus; species Conus betulinus. The sequence continues at coordinate 510,806 of JADBJO010000739.1, forward strand.
AAATAAAAGCAGTGTTTAATTGAAAATTTGTTCTCCCAATCTGTCTTTGTGTGTGTGTGTGTGTGTGTGTGTGTGTGTGTGTGTGTGTGTGTGTGTGTGTGTGTGTGTGTGAGAGAGAGAGAGAGAGAGAGAGAGAGAGAGAGAGAGAGAGAGAGAGAGAGTGCGCGCGCACGTGTGTGTGTAGAGAGAGAGAGAGAGAGAGAGAGAGAGAGAGGAGAGAGAGAGAGAGAGAGAGAGAGAGAGAGAGAGAGAGAGAGAGAGAGACTCAAGACAAAGATGATTTATTCATTTTAGGCCTTTGCCCCTCATGAAGGGGTGCAAGAAAAATACAATCATAGAAGTACCATAAGAACTAGACACAACTAACACGAATTCAGAAACGATCTGAAGATAGCATAAGGGATCGCAGTTTAAACGCTTTAAATAGAGAAATCGATAAATTTCTGACTGTTTGTTCATGAGTACACGCCAAAAGAAGTGCTAATCTGAAATGGTTTGGGACTTTGTAATACTTCAACGGTATATACTGAGTTCTTAATTTTTAACAGGACAGGACAACATCACACAAAATGCAGTTCGCTTTCTATCTCCTCTCTGCAAAGCTGGCATATTAAATCTTCCTCGCTATGGAATCGGTGACGGTCATAATGCACAGCAATTTTCACAAACACCAAGTCTAAATCTAGTAGTTACATACTTTAAATGCCTATCCAGATTAAGCAAACGATGAGTTTTAACATTAGGCACAATGCAAAACGTCCTGTAAACATTGAATCTTTCACTATTACTAGTATGATAATTCCGCTCTTGTCATCTGCACGCAATTAGTCTATTTCTAAAGATTCGGAGAAAATCATCAATTGCATCAACCCCTGGTTCAACCAGACATAACCAAACCCATACATGTATAATTTACAACGAACATTTGAAGCCTAGTTTCTTTTACCACGTTCGTCCAAATCAAACAACACGCGATAAGCCATATATGGTAATCTTTTGATTTGGGGGGGGGGGGGGGGGGGGGGGGGGGGAGAGAGAGAGAGAGAGAGAGAGAGAGAGAGAGAGAGAGAGAGAGAGACAGACAGACAGACAGACAGACAGACAGAGACAGGCAGTACGACACTGTGCGCAGTGTGGAAGGTTTTTCTTTTTTTTTTTTTTCTTCCTTATTCCGCACCGTCATGGCCCAGAAGCAGACAAAGGGGAGATAGACTTTGATGAGGTACACTGATTAGCGACGGCGGCCAGGCGTGGAGAGGTGGTGGGTGGTGGTGGGGGGACAGACCCCCCCCCCCCCCCCCCCCCCAGAGCCCCTCAGGAAGGGGGAGCTTCAAAGGATGCGCCGCTGATCTGCTGCCGTTACGGCTGACTGATCCATCATCGTCATACGTTCCGGGTCGCCCGAGAGAGAGAGAGAGAGAGAGAGAGAGAGAGAGAGAGAGAGAGAGAGAGAGAGAGAGAGAGAGAGAGAGAGTGAGAGAGAGAGAGAGAGGAGAGAGAGAGAGAGAGAGTGAGGTGTGTGTGTGGTGTGGTGTGGTGTGTGTGTGGTGTGTGTGTGTGTGTGTGTGTGTGTGTGTGTGTGTGTGTGCGTGCGTGTGTGTGTGTGTGAGGTGAGGTGTGGTTTTGGTGTGTGGTAGTGTGGTGTGGTGTATGTGTTTTGTCGCGGTCTGTCGTGGTGTGGTGTGGTGTGGTGTGGTGTGTGTGTGTGTGTGTGTGTGTGTGTGTGTGTGTGTGTGTGTGTGTGTGTGTGTGTGTTGTGTGTGTGTGTTGTGTTGTGTGTGTGTGTGTGTGTGTGTGTGTGTGTGTGTGTGTTTTGGTGTGTGTGTGTGTGTGTGTGGGGGGGGGGGGGTGCGTGCGTGTGTGCGAGCATGCGTGTGTGTGTGTGTCTGAGTGCGCGTGCGCATTCGTTTTTAAGTTTAACTTTTGTTTGCTGTCAATAATATTAGACGAATGTTACCCTCACACGACCGCTCAACCTCCGTCTTCCCCACCCCACCCACATCCTCCATTTTTTTTTGTCACGTAATCATACATAAGCACGTGGACACAGATGGAAAACACCATCACATAGTAAGACAACGTTGGACGTCAAAGAAAGCTGACTTTAAACACAAACAGCAAACGGTCACACACATGCAGGTCGTCAGCCTGTGGACCCTGTCCCGAGCGCCACGTGCATAATATGGGGCCGGAACGGCCTCAGTCCGTGTTTGACCACTTGTGACCGCGGAAAATAGCGGCAAAAAGAGTCTTCACCTCCCCCCCCCCCCCCTTCCACTTTCTCCAACTCAAAGACGTTGCTGTTTTTGGTGCATGGTGTGTGTGTGTGTGTGTGTGTGTGTGTGTGTGTGTGTGTGTGTGCGCGTGCGAGCGAGCGTGCGTGCGTGTGTGTGCGTGTGTGTGTGTAATATGGATGAACACAATCCGAAAGGATTTCTCTCTTGACCTTCAGCCCTTAAATATAACGTTGTATCTTGTTTGTATGGCAGATGAAGGGGATTTATACTAAAAAAAAGTTGGATTAGATTCTGGATTATTGAAACTTCGTCACTGGTCTACGTCTGTCTGCCTGTCTGCCTCTGTCTGTCTTTATCTGCCTCTCTCTCTCCCCCATGTGTGTGTGTGTGTGTGTGTGTGTGTGTGTGTGTGTGTGTGTGTGTGTGTGTGTGTGTGTGTGTGTGTGTTGTGTGTGTGTGTGTGTGTGTGTGTGTGTGTGTGTGCCATGTGTGTGTGTGTGTGTGTGTGTGGTGTGTGTGTGAGGTTATGTAAAACTCCAAAATAAATAGACAATGTTCAAAAATCTGCAAGGTGGGTAATCTGTGTTAAAGTTTGCGTTCAGCGAGAGTGACCCCCGCCTTTTTCATGGGACAGACGCTACTAGTGGGCCCGCCCAAACCAGATTTTCTTTATCAGTCATCTCAACAGTTCGATCAGAGAGAGAGAGAGAGAGAGAGAGAGAGAGAGAGAGAGGGAGAGGAGAGGAGGAGAGAGAGAGAGAGAGAGAGAGAGAGAGACTATACGCAAGAGACAACAACGAGGCGCCTGTCAATCAGACTGTCGATATATACTGATCGTTATCCTGGCGTGCGCTTGAAATAAAATGTTGGGCTGTCCAGATCTGTTTGTTTAACCCATACACTGAGGGAAGGTGACTGGATCTGTTCTGGATGGAAAAAACAGACAGTTATCTTTCCCTGATTTTTTTTCTCCTCCGGAAAAGATCTGTTCCGGAAGATGTCAACTTTGAAGCCAGACAACACCCGTTAATTAATGGCAATATTTCGGTGTATTTGAACCGTTCTCATCAAGCAATACTGGCCAACTGACAAAAAGCAAACAAACAAACAAACAAACAAACAAAAAAACAACAACAAAAAAGCATAGACTTTTGTTTTGTGAGCTGCCTCGCGAGTAAAGGAAGAGCCACAGGATTTCACTCTTGACAGCTCCCTGGCTTCATCCACCACCACCCAGTCGCCCCCGTCTCTCTCTCTCATACTGCACTATTCTCCCTCCCCCCCACCCCCACCCCCTCTCCACACCCTACTCGCAGACTTGAGCCGTTTGTCAACCGTCTGCCGCAGGTTTGCAACCTTAGGGAGATTAACCCCCTACCCACTACCCCCACCTCCTCGACCCGCCTCCTCCCCAGTCTCCTCCCCCTTAGGCTCACCCTCAGCTAACCAGTTCATCTCGGCTCGGCCCCCCCCCCCCCCCCACCTCCCGTCCGTTCCTCATTGTCTTGTCACGTGCCGGGGTTCACGAGGAATGGGACGTGGACATGACGGATGGGCCATCTGTTGGCTCTCTCCCCCCCCCTCTCTCCGTCCCTTCTTCTTCCCTCCTCCACCACCTCCTCCTCCTCCCTAGCCCCCATCATCATCATCATCATCATCATCATCATCATCATCCCCCAACCCCACCCCCACCCCAAAACTGAGTTCCATCGCTTTTTGGTTGGTACCCACAGCAAGAAATTCAGCCATAGGACGATCGTTTGGACGAGAGCTTCGTCACACACAACGTTACGATTCATTGAGGCGACAGCGCTGTTTTTCTTCCTCGTTCGCCTCTCGTTAGATGAGCAGCCCGGTGTCCTCGATGAAGGCTGCCGTCCACCGCAGCTCCTCCAGGGTGCCGTACAACTTGGCTTCCACTGCTGTCGGTGTGTTGGCCAGTACTTCCTTCTGGATGCTGCATGCGTCATACAGTCTTGAAGGATGTGGTCAGTTGTCACTGGTCCCTCACCCAAGGGCACTCTCCACTCTGTCCAATGCCAAATTTTTGTGTGCGTGTGGTGGAGCAGGCGATTGTGTCCAGTCCTCAGGCGGAAGATCTTGACCTGTTCCCCTCGCCCCAGCAAATGGTATCTGTCTTCTGGGTTTTATTTGGGGTGCTGGAGGCGCCAAATATTTTCCTTGCTGTGCCTTGATGATTGCCTTGGTTCATCGTATGACACCAGGTTGTTGGCCTGCTCCTTCTGTGTACCGTGTTTTGCCAGAATGTCGCTTTTCCGTTGCCTCTGATACCACAGTGTGCTGGGTACCCATTGTATCACCACTTTCTCCACTCTGGCACACAGGGCAGCAAGGGCTGAAGTAAGGTGGTTCTGTTCTTTGCAGCGGGAGTTCTTGAGGGCTGTTTGAGGTTTTGGAGGGAAGCTCATTCTTTACAATGCAAGGGGTGGTGGTGGGGGATGGGGGTGGGGGTGGGGGTGGGGGTGGGAGGGAATAAGAGCGGTGGATACCCAGAAAGGATTTTCTTTGAAATGATTCCCAACGGAACTGTCCAGAGGATTGAACTTACAACCGTCCGAGTGCCAGCCTAGTGCTCTACCACAGTTCACTGGTTCCCAGAGCTAACCATCACCGGAGATGAAAGTTTGTTTTTTTAGGACTTTATATTCTGTCCCCGAAGACGGGATGTGGGTGCCTCCTTAACGGTGGGGTTGGAAAGAAGTATTCTCATATTCAACAATGCCACCGATGGTGAGACTCCGAGATCTAGGCGAGAGAGAGAGAGAGAGAGAGAGAGAGAGAGAGAGAGAGAGAGAGAGAGAGAGAGAGAGAGAGAGAGAGAGAGAGAGAGAGAGAGAGAGAATGCGAGCATTGTATTGCATCCAAGTCATAGACATCGTTGCATTGTATAGTAGGAAATGATGGGGACATGAGTGGGAAGGGGAGTGGGTGGGTAGAGGGTAGGGAAAGGGGCTAACATGTTGACAACGGCGTTCACCGATATTCACACACACACACACACACACACACACACACACACACACACACACACACACACACACACACACACACACACACACACACACGCACACGCTCTCTCTCTCTCTCTCTCTCTCTCTCTCTCTCTCTCTCACACACTCACACTTAAAAGTAAAAATATATAGCTCATATATTGATATTACTTATTCAAACACCATTGCTGACCAACAAGCATGCAATAATTTTCATGAGAGAGAGAAAATGATCGAGAGAGAGAGAGAGAGAGAGAGAGAGAGAGAGAGAGAGAGAGAGAGAGAGAGAGAGAGAGAGAGAGAGAGAGAGAGAGAGAGAGACAGACAGAGACAGACAGACAGACAGACAGAGAGAAATAGAGAGAGCGATCCAAAACACGCCTACGGACCATGTTTGTACAAGATCCAAACCAACAGTTTCCCCAAGAAACGAGAACAGTTTTGCCTACATTTTAGGAATCACTTCCTGGAGGAAACTGGATACATCGGCTGCCCTCCTCCCCCTCCCCCCTTCTGTGCTTCCTGTCCCATTATCCCCTCCCCCCTCCTCACCTCTTTACCTGTCCCTGTCTGTCACATTTAGCACTGTCTGGTCTGCCCATGTAGCACTCCATCATCTTCACATATGCACCGACACAGACTCCCACAACCTCTGGAGTACTTGTACGACTTGGGCTTTCAGCTCCTAACCATACCATACCTGTGACCCCCCCCCCCCCTTCCTCCTCCTTTTGACATCCCAGTCACTCTTCCCTTACTCTCTCCTCCTCCACCACACCTCCTCCTCCTCCTCCTCCTCCTCCATTACCATGACAACAAATTAGACCTACCATTACTTCGCTGTCGAGGACCGGAGTTGACACTCAATCACGGTTAGGGTGGGTATTAAAGGGAGACAACTTGTTCTTCAGAAACCCAAGAAATGCCGATCTTGGTCAATACCGATCATGACGATGACAACAGGTCGCGAAAGGCGTACTCCGACATGTGTATTTTTATGTATGTAAATAAATAAAAAACAAAAGACCCAGGAGACACATATTCTTTTTTTCTGTTGTCATCACCCGAGTCTTCAGCACAAACAAAATGATATTTAAAGGCTGAAGGACAGAAAAAAAAAACTTTGTCATCACCCGAGTCTTCAGCACAAACAAAATGATATTTAAAGGCTGAAGGACAGAAAAAAAAAATTTTTTTTTTTTTTTTTCAAATTGTGTGTCGCATTTTTTTTTTCTCACGTACCACGAAGATTGTCTTTCTCGGATTGAGAGACAACAATGGGCTCAAATTCTGACTGACTTTTAACATCCTGAGGCTGTTTGGTGTTTACGTTCATCATCTGACATGGAAATTTGCTCGTTAGTATCTTATACGTTCTTTTTTTGTGTTTTCGTTGTCTGGAGGTGTTTGTGTTGTTTGTTTCTTTTAAACAAACTATCTTTTCAGTAGTTTTGTTTGTTTGTTTGTTATCAAGTTGTCTAGAACAGTTTGCTGCCGCGTACATCTTTCGATTGATAGGCTGAATGAAGATAGTTTAATATTCAAATGTTGCCAGTTAAACTAATTCCAGATTAAAAGCTTACCCCACCCCCATCCCCCAAAAGAAAAAGAAAGGAAAGTGTAAGCGCATCAAACATGAAAAGCTAACAGCACTAAAAGCGAGAAGCGAAACACATGTACTGCTGCAACAAAATGGCGGTTGTTATCGCAGGGTTTTCTGCTCACTGACTGGTTAATTTTCAACATCGACATCGTCGTTCATGACGATCACCAAATCGTACATAGTCGTAAGCAAGCAGGAACCTTATCATTTGGATACCAAATCCAAGCTTGATTTGGAAGTGATTTCGTTTACACACACACACACACACACACACACACACACACACACACACACACACACACACACGCACACACACATAGACACACACACACACACACGAGAGCGAGAGAGAGAGAGAGAGAGAGAGAGAGAGAGAGAGAGAGAGAGGGAGAGAGAGAGAGAGGGAGAGTGAGAGAGGGTAGGGGGGGGGGGGGGGGGCAAGGGAAGCAATACACGCGATTACGATCTTTGGAATACGGGCTGGAAAAACGAATTTCAATGTCATTGTTCATTTACTTTCACTTTCATTTAATTGTGAAAATGAAGTGCAGCACACACTGTGGTCGAGTTGTTGGTGTTCACCACATTTAGCGCTCGTCGAAGTCGTCGTCGTCAAAACTGATCTGCGCAGGACAGGGGGGGGGGGGGGGGGGGTTGTTAAAATGGATGATGCCTTCTTGAAACATCAACATTGCCCTTGCGTTTGTTTCGTTCTGGGGAAATGAAGTAGACATGAACGCTTGTAGGGAATACTAATTATTAATTTTTGACAGTTATAGTGGCGCAGTTAATTTATCACACCGCATAAAGGAAAAAAAAAAAGGTCGCAGTATGCCCCCCCCCCCCCCCCCCGCCCCTTTTCCCCGCACCAGCGATTGCCAATAACTGTCTACACCAGCCTTTACGCCACAGTTAGGATCTGGCACTAAATCACTTTATAATCCATGTAAAGATTTTGAGGCCTAGTTAATGCAAAAAAGAAAAGCTATTAAACTGATAATACATCAAATGATCCGGCCCCCTTCACCAATCATCTAACTTCTTTTGAAAGGGATTTTAACCGATGAAATAATTCACACTCTAGCGCTGCCTTTTACTTGACGTCACATTTCAGACATTGGCATTCACCCATGACCCTACCTTCGCGCCAGGTGGTTCCCGCAATTAATCCCATTCCTCTGATTTTATCCTGTCTGCTTGGAACCCCCTGGCATCATGTATCTTGATGAGCTTATGAAAGAAATGAATGTGAAGCAACTTTCAGACAGGATAAAAAAAATTCCCGAACAGAACGATGGTGCCTATCGATTCTTTCAGCAAGGTCTTGGCGCAATTATTGTTGGTGTGTGCAGCCACAAGTCGCTGACATTGTTTGGCCTTCAAACAGCAAAGCGCTCCGCAGCCCATAGAAAAAGCGCTGTAAGTCTTCTGTACGAGCAGCAGCAGCAGCAGCAGCAGCGTTTGCTTATGGACTACACGTCAGAACAGTTGATCTCTCACTTCCCCATGTCTAAGGGTTCGTGGGAACTAAGAGCAGGGGACACTCTAGGTGTCTGCAGGTGGGACAGATCCCTCTTGTCCCCACCCTCTGCTTTCCCTACTTTCTCAGCATCTCGCCTGTCTCTCACCTGTCTCTCGCCTGTTTCTCACCTTCTGTCCCCTGGTACATGAAGCAGGGCACAGATGGAGGAAGGGAGGGGCAGGGGGTGGACAGAGGGGGGGGGGGGGGGGGGGGGGGGGGGGGGGGGGCCTATTAAAATGGACGATGCCTTCTTGATATATGGGCATAAACATTGCCGTTGCGTTTGTTTCGTTCTGGGGAAATCAAGTAGACAATAACGCTTGTTGGGAATAGTAATTATTTTGACAATGATGATGGCGCAGTTAACTTATCACACAGCGTGAAAAAAAAAAGGTTGCATTATCCCCCCCCCCCCCCCCCCCGGCCCCGACTCCGCCCGTTTTCACAGCTCCTGCGATTTCCAATAACTGTCTACACCAGCTCGTAACATTATAACTGAACTATAGACCTTCTGAAGGGAGGTAAATAATACAGTTTGCTGAGGGGGGAAAAACAATATTGTGAACACAGGAACCCTCACAAAACGGAGATGTTCACAGGAAAGCACAACACAGCGGAGATGTTCACAGGAAAGCACAACACAGCGGAGATGTTCACAGGAAAGTACAACACAGCGGAGACGTTCACAGGAAAGCCCAACACAGCATGCTTCAGTTCAAAACTGTATTGTTGTGTGACAAATGTGTGAACAGCCACCGTTCTTCTATACCTAGTCTGTAAAAAAGAGAAAGAATTACGTTATCCAAATAATTACATATGTACATTTTTGTGGTGTGAAGCTGAGAAAATGTCTGAAAAATGTTGAGGGGGTAAAAGCCATGGGCACTAAGCCATTCCGCTTCTTTCATCATCCTCGGTTAAAAAGGGGGAGTAAAACGACGACGACGACGACGACGACGACGACAAACAACAACAACAAACAACAACAACAACAACAACAACAAACCAAAAGGCAAAAGTGCCACAGACATGACGTGAAGGCCGAGGAATACCTCCGAGCGTCCACTTTCACAGGGTTTACAGTACACTGTTTTCGATCCGCCGATATCCCGATCGTCCTTCTGGCATAGATCTGTGTGCTTGAATCCTTCAACTGAGACAAGGTGAGCAATGGAGAGATAGACGTTGTCTTTCCCTGAAAGAGAGAGCGGTGTCTATCCTATCATCCTCTTACCTTCTAGAGTGTCGTTTAAGTTAAAGCCCTTAAACGTTTTATGAGAATTACGGTGTACTTGACGACGTCAAAGCTCGAAGAGCAGTTGACAACAAAGGGAGATTGAACAAACAAACAAACAAAAAGGCTTTCAGAGACACCTACGGTAAAAGACGAACTTTATACTGAATATTATACTAACTTAAAAGAGTACAAGAAGCATGACCCCCCTCCCACCCCCGACCCCCCCCCCCCCCCTTAAAAAATTGTTGCTTTTATTTACACTTACGAGGAGTGTCCCACAGAGAACTCTCAACGAGATGGCATTGATACTCTCAGGTTGCAGGTGGACACCTTAGAACAAAATCACTTCTGGAGAGTGTTTGCGAGGGCAGGGAAGGGCAGAAGGTGTGTGTGTGTGTGTTGGGAGGGGGGGGGGGGGGGGGGGGGGGGGGGGGGGGGGGGAGGGGGGGGCTAACTGTACAGTACCTCCAGAGAAGGGGGAGTAAGGTAGGGAATGGGAGGTAATTGGTAACAGACCAACTCCACCAGATTGACAAGACAGTTGGGTGCACATCGAGAACGTTAAATTGAATGGGAGGTAATTGGTAACAGACCAACTCCACCAGATTGACCGAACAGTTAGGTAGACATCGAGAACGTCAAGTTTTTAACGTCATGCCATATGCAGAGAGGTCGAGCCAACCACTTGCAAAGTTCAAGTTCAATACCCGGTCGATTGCTCCATGGAGCACGCCACATGATGACCCCTTCAGCATGAACAGTCTCCTCACCGAACTTGGGGCCCTGCTGGCGTGACATCCTCAGTGTGGATGATCTTTGGCGTTGATTCTGTCGGGGGTCACCGGTACTGGCAAATGTCACGGGGGCTGTCGTGGGGGACGGTACGTGGTGACGCCCCCCAGAGGGAGAGCTCACCCACTCACGCCGCCCTCCGCAACCGGGCAACAATGACTGTCGGTTGATGAACAGGGCGCTTTGTGGGCCGGTCTCCTGCGTTATGTTGAACCAGGACGGGCAGCGCTGGGAACCTCGTGCAGCGTCTCCTCTGGTTGGTTGTCTCATGACGACTTGACGGTGAGACTTATAGCTGTGGATTGCCGGTGCTAGGACCGTGGCAGGACGAGCCAGGCTGTGGCTGTGGACAGGGAGGCGGGGGGGGGGGGGGGGGGGGGGGGAGTGAGCGGCATAGGTGCAATGCCACTGAGGGTGGGTCTGAAAATGAGACGGATATTTGAAAAAAAAAAAACAAAACAACAATAACAACAACAACAGAAGAAACCCCCCCCCCCCCCCCAGCTTAATGAAGGGTTGGAGAATGCATGGCATAATATACAAGCTGTTTTCGGAAGACACCATTCAGAGATCTAAGCCCCCCTCTTCAGTTGTAAAACTGGGGGGTTTTTTTTTATTCAAAGAGGTCAGTCCACTTTATTTTGTATAACAGCAGTATGTAACCGAGAATGACAGTGTTAGTTGATGTTTCAAACGACCGGTAAATGTTGACTTGTCTGTAAATGTGTACTCGTCTGTTTTTACCTCAATAAATGTTGCCCATACATAACCTTCTCCCTCCCTCCCATCTCCTTGGTTACAGGATTGACAGCCCGGACACAGTGTGTGTGTGATCAGCAAGGCTGCAGCCAACGTGAACTGCCGATGAGATAAAAAAAAGAAAGAAACTTCTGAGTTTCCGATGGATGTGTGTCCATTACCAGTGCTTGCGCACGTGCATTGTATAAACTACCCCTCCCCCAACCCCTCTCCCCAGCCGACAATTTCCAAAGGAACAAGAACTGCTTTGCCAACAATTCGCTAACTGTTTCTTCCAGGAGACTGGCTGCGTCAGCAACATCCCCTCCTCCTACCTTCCTCCCCCTCTGCCCTCCTACTCCCCCCCCTGCCCTCCAACCCCCCCCCCCTGCTGCCTGGTCTGCCGCTTCCTTTCTATCCATCCCTCCATGGCTCTCCCCTCCCCTCCCCCCCCCCCTCTTCCTCCTCCTCTGCTGTGAAACAGACAACCTCTTTAGGCACTTGTCAATCACCTTTTCCATCACCTCCTACCGCTGCACCAACGACCTGCTTAATTCTCTCCTGGCCTATCCCACCCCCTCCCCCCTCCCCACCGGCTGCCACCCTCCGCCTTTCTTCTCCATCTTTTCTGGCACCAGATTAGATAGCCATTCCGTCAAACATGTAATTTACTGCGAACTTTGGTTATGATGATGATGATGATGATGATGATGATGATGATGATGACTTTTATGGTCACACACACACACACACACACACACACACACACACACACACACACACACACACACACACACACACACGTGCTTGCTTGCTTTTTTTTTTTCTACACACACATGTATAAAGATAGGGAAAAAAAAAAAAACAATCAACAAACAAAAACCCAATAACAAAAAGCAAAGACGAAATTTAAACGACCTGGTTTCTGATTATCTCCTTTGCGTCTATAATCCACACCATCTTTCAGAACAAACAGGTTGTTTACACGTTATCTTACTTGCTGTGCTGTAAATAAAACTTAAATGGTTTCTAAGTTTAGGCAGAAAAAAAAATCTTTTCCCATGCCCCAGAATAGCAGTATCCTCTGATTGGCTGGAGGAGCCGCCGGAAATGTGACTCGCCGTCACCTAATTCTCAGTTAATGAGATCTAGGCCCCGAAGGATACCTGTCCAACCATGGGGAGTGGTCGTTGACATTATCTCCCTTGTTTATTGCTTTGTTTCGGGTTGAAAGGTTAGTGACTGCTGGCGGAAGCTAAAGGGCTAAAGGGAGAGAACTTACTGTTTGTGTTATTACTACGTCTATTTATATACATACATACATATATATATATATATATATATATATATATATATATTTTTTTTTTGCAGTTAGTGTTGTTCATGGTTCAGCCGAATTCGGGGTGGGGGGAGGCGACACTGTATCAAGGCTGTCTTATTGTCAAAATTCGATTCCAGAAATTTTTTGATTTGAAAAAAAAAAAACAAACAAACAAAACGATAAGAAGAAGCCAGTTTATTTCAAATATACTCAAAATGCCTCAAAACTGGATTCCCCCATGAATTCTCAGGTCAAATGGAAACCATTTATCTGCTGTGGAAACTCCGTTCTCATCCGGTGGAACATCTCTGAACCAGGTCTTCGTTGAGTTTGAAGGGAAATGTTAACGTCGAATGTCAAATAAATCTCAGCAAGCTTAAAGGATATGTTTCATGATGAGCGGCCATGCCTAATCCCTTAACGTTTCATTTCTTGTTTAACACACACACACACACACACACACACACACACACACACACGCAGACGCAGACGCACGCGCCTGCACACACACACGCGCGCGCACACACATACACACACAACTCTTTAAGTGCAACAAACAAAACTGCATAACATACAAACAATACAAGCACGCGCACACACACACACACACACACACACACACACACACACACACACACACACACACACACACACATATACACACAGCGCACGCGCGCGCGCGCGAACACACACACACACACACACACGCACACACACTCACACACACTCACACACACACACACATAAACACACACACACACACACACACACACACATACACACACACACACGCGTGCGCGCGCGCGCGCGCTAACACACACCAATACGAAGTCTTTAAATGCTACAAGAAAAACTACAGGAAATACAATATTATACAGTATGGTGCCGACTCCTTGTTGAGAGAGAGAGAGAGAGAGAGAGGAGAGAGAGAGAGAGAGAGAGAGAGAGAGAGAGAGAGAGAGTACTATCAAGAGTTGAATGGAATCGGCTTGATACAGAAAGTATAAATTTCATGACGGTGGTGATGTGTGTGTGTGTGAAAAAAAGATTGCTCTTAAAGGGGTTTTTGTTGTCAGCTGAACGTACATCACTCGTAGTCGTCGTCGTCGTCATCATCATCATCATCATCATCATCATCATCGTCATCAATGCTGATATCAGTATCACCACAATATCTCCACCATCATAGCAATACTAATAATAGCAGTCACAACGAGAACAATCAGAAAGTCTAATAATACAACAACTTAACCAACAACAAGAACAATGACTATCATCATCGTTATCTTATCATTCTTGCTGTTGTTGTTGTTGTTGTGTTGTTGCTTCTGTTCTCGCCGTCGTTGTCGTCGATGCTGTTTTCATCACTTTAGTAACACCATGATCACGGAACAGAACACGATGCATTTTGACCTCTTGGGTGTTCGTTCGAAAATGCGTCGTGTTTTATCCTGTAGTCTGTCCGGATTGTCCAGCGGAAGCAATAACGTTTCTGTTTTAAAAGTTGCTTCAATCTCCGCCCTCGATCACCTCGTTTTGAAACCAGCATCATAATTATGAATGTTGTTACTTTTTTATTCGCATGTATCGCTGTGGTCATCGTCGCTGTTGTTATATCACATTAACAATAATATAACAGTCACGATAATAACGGCAATCATAACAACAACAAGAAAAACAACAATAACATCACAGTCACGAGAATCACGACAGTTGTAACAACGACAGCAAGAATACAACAACAACAACAGCAGCAGCATCAGCAGCAGCAACAATAACAACCACAATAACGGTGATAACAATGATAATGGTAGTCACAATGATAATGATACTATTAATGATAATAATAATGATAATAATGATGATAATTAACGACAGCAACAATAATAACTATGATAATACTAATAATAATGACAACAATGATAATGATGATGATGGTGATGACAATGATAATAATAATTAAAACAATGATGATGATGATAATAATAATAACAATAACAATAATGAGAATAATAATAATAATAATAACAATAATAATACTAACAACAACATTAACAACAACAACAACAACTCAACAGCAACCCCCCCCCCCCCCCCCCCACACACACACACACACACACACACACACACACACACCGTTGCCCTCCATCCTTTCACTAGGACACACAGCGCGGACACCCCCACGTGTCGTCGTCCCGTGACAAAGAAGATGCTGGTTGTACGCCAGTTCAGTCACTGACTGATGACGCCTGTCGCTGACCCCTCTGTATATCCTCCCACCTCTAGACTGACCCGCCGGGTAAAAAAAAAAAAATCGGCTTTGTCTTCGGGTTCAGCGGTGAACTGGTTCTTTGTCTGCAGGTGGAGGGACAGGCAGCTTGGATGTCGACCAGAATCTGGCTGGGGAAGTGAGGGGAAAATTCGGCTGCGGGAGCGGCCCCCGGCAGAGCGCTTCAGGCTAAAGTTTGGCCAGAGCGCTCTGCTCTTCTTCGCTACAAGTTTGGCGAAAGCGCTCTGCTTATTTGCTAAAGTTTGGCCAAAGCGCTCTGCTTCTTAGCTAAAAGTTTGGCGAAAGCTTTCTGCTTATTTGCTAAAGTTTTGGCCAAAGCGCTCTGCTTCTTCCCTTAAGTTTGGCCAAAGCGCTCTGGTTCTTCACTTAAGTTTGGCCAAAGCGCTCTGGTTCTTCACTTAAGTTTGGCCAAAGCGCTCTGGTTCTTCACTTAAAGTTTGGCAAAAGCGCTCTGCTTCTTCGCTAAAGTTTGGCAAAAGCGCTCTGCTTCTTCGCTAAAGTTTGGCAAAAGCGCTTTGCTTGGATAGGGGATGATGTTTCCTTTTTTTTGTCTTTTCTTTTCTGTTTTTTTTTCTTTCTCAGAGTTTTCCCATTTTTTTTTTCTCCCTCACTCTTCCTTCGGTGTTACAGTAGAGCAGCTTGTCCCGGGTTCGGACCTGGGTTGATCGTTGTAGCTGAATGATCACCTCTCTCTCCCCAGCCTTTCTGTACACACTTAATTTCCCTTCATCTATGTATTGGTCTCATCCCTTTGGCTGTCGCACGCCTACAGGTTGCTGTGTGTGCTAGGCCTACCGGCGGTGGAAGGTTCTGTTGGTTGCATTGCATTGCTTGTTCATTACGTGGCTTGTTTGCACACAGTTTATGACACATTGCTCGTTGTATCTTTCCTCCTCTCCTATACATCTACCCCGATCTTCCTTCTCTTTCTGTGGCTCGTACACCCCCCCCCCCCCCCCCGCCCCCTCAGCTCCAGTCCCTCCACCTTTGTCCCTTCACACACACACATACGCATGCATGCATGTATACACACACACATACACACAGACACACACACACACACACACACACACACACACACACACACACACACACACACACACTGACTGACTGACTGAAACCATTTACTGTCAGATTAACATAGTGTTGTACTGACATACACACACACAAAAACATACACACACACACACTCACACACACACAGACACACACAGACACACACACATACTCACACACACACACACACACACACACACACACACACACACACACACACACACACACACACACACACCTTCGCTTTTGGTTTACGAGATCCAGCTCCCTTTAACCCTCCACTCATCCACTCTCTCTTTCTGTCTCTGTCTCTGTCTCTGTCTCTGTCTCTCTGTCTCTCTCTCTCTCTTCTTTCCCACGCTGTCTGTTTTTTAAGTGCTGTCCCCCCCCCCCTCTCTCTCTCTCTCTCTCTCTCTCTCTTTCTCTCTTTCTCTCTCTCTCATGTCTTTCACAGTGTCATTTTCATGCTGACCACCATCGGTGTGTGTGTGTGTGTGTGTGTGTGGGGGGGGGGGGGGGGGGGGGGGGGTGGGTGGGGGTGGGGTGGGGGTGGGAGTGTATTGTTTATTGTTTGGTACATGTTTTGATGTCTGTTGTGTGCAATGTCTGAAGAAATCGTCTTTGTTGAAAGTAGACATGTCTCTTTTTCTTCCTCTATTGTGTATTGAATAAGCGTCATTTTGCACTTGATTTTGTGTGTTTACTTGTATCTTGGTTTGGTGTTTCTCATGGCTAAGCTTTGTTCAAGCTTACTTTGGTGTTGTGCTGTTGACTAGCGATAATTTCCACCTTTTATTTGATAACTATGGCAATAACGCGATGGAACTGGATCTTGAAAAGTTCAGGTAGATAGTGGTTTTCATAGTCACTGAACAAATACTCACTGGA
>JADBJO010000739.1:542500-547500 GCA_016801955.1 Conus betulinus
ACTGATCAGCCAAGAAGATCACAACATCCTTACTTTTTCCCCCCCTGCAATCTCTTACTGCCCAGCAGCGATGGCGAATATTGCTTCATTTAAGCCAGGCTGTCAAAGAAGGGAAGTGTGCATAGCTACTAAAGATCAGGGAGGGCACAAGGGAGAACGGATCCTGTATTTTTTCCCTTGCTAGGGAAAGTTATGGCACGTACACACGAAAAGAGTTACTTCCCATGAATGTCTTATGAGTAGCACATAGAAATACTAAATGTTAAGATTTGTGTCACTAGTCAGTCGTTAGTATTTTATGAAAAAATATAATTTTACAGTGAGATATGACTCAGAGAAATCCGTAACTTTAAAATGTTTGTGTTTAGTGGGAAATTTGTAACAATCTTGCTAGATGCTGGATTTTTTTTTTTCTGCGTACGCAGGCTGATACTCCTGCGGACACTCCCTGTATAGACAGGCAAGGATTAATCTCATATACCCAACAATGGGAGTGGAGTTTCGTGTGTATGACCGTTTTCTTTATCACGTCATTAAGGCAGCTATACTCCAACTTCGTGGAAGGTGCATGCTATGTGTAACGTGTCATCCATACCAACGGCCAAACTGGCCTTCTCTTCCGAAAGTTGGTGGTGGGATTTGACGTGTGTGCAAGATGTTATGTGCGCGTTCACACATGGAACCTCGGTTTATAGTCTCATTCGAAGGACTCTTGGGGAAATGGAGTCAGAACCAATGTTAACTCCGAGGGAATAATCTCCCTGTACGAAAAAGGACCGGTGGAGGATCGAATCTGCAACCTCAGGATCACCGAGATTACGAGTCCGGCGCTCTACCATGGAGCTATTCTGGCCCCCGCTGGATGCTGGATGTTTCGTTTGCTCCGAATCCTCAACCATGGAACAAATTTAAAATGTAAAGGATTCGTCCTTTAGTCACATTCCACGTTTTAACCAAATTTGATAGACATCTCTTCAGCCTTTTTTTTTTTTGGCGTGATCTTGCTGGCAGACAGACAGACAGACAGACAGACGGGCAGAGGCACAGACACAGAGAGGCAGAGAGATAGACACACAGACAGATAGGCAGACCCATAGACAGAGAGACAGACGCATAGACAGACAGACAGACAGACCGAGACACAGGCAGAGACACAGACACAGAGAGAGGCAGACAGACACATAGACAGACAGATACTAGACAGACAGACAGACAGACAGACAGACAGACACAGACAGGAACCTGTGACCTGTTGAACCACGCTGACCCCACTGACCCCTCCATGTCCCAGACGCTGGTCAGTGGTGAAGAACCAGTGCTCCTGTTCTCGGTCTTCTGACAGCCCCCCTGCTGGCCTGGCCTCGACAACGCAATAGAGGAATACTCTCTGTCTCTCTGTCTGTCTCTGTCTGTCTGTCTGTACCTCTCTCTCTTTCTCTCTGTCTGTCTCTGTCTGTCTGTCTGTCTTTCTCTGTCTCTGTCTGTCCATCTGTCCATCTGTCCATCTGTCTGTCTGTCTGTCTGTCTGTCACAGCCGTTTAAAAAACCGAGAATGTCGTGTTTTTGTCAAGCAAAATGCTTTGAATGTGAAAAAGATGAGTTTGTCCTTTTGATTTAGGGTAAATGAGTTATTAGTTTCCTGACATATGTCGATAACGACAGTGGACATATGCGAGACCTGGGATAAAAAAAAAGAGGTCTGCGGTGACGTAACTGTTGTCATGGTGACGCAAGAGAGAGAGAGAGAGAGAGAGAGAGAGAGAGAGAGAGAGAGAGAGAGAGGGGGGGGGGGGGGGAAAGTCGTCGGTGTAACGGCTCAAGGAACGTTGATGGACAGAGACAACTTCTTTTACCAAAGTCGTGTGGTTTTTGCAAGGCTATGGCGACTGGAATTTGATAACAAACCAGCCGCGTGACTTGAGTACACCGTGCACATGTATGCACCGTTAAAAAGCAACAACAGCCGAATTTAGCGATGTGTTCATTCTGATACGAACTGATGGCACATTACTCTTACTCCGCCTCCAGCGTGTAGTATTGATTAATCCCCGATATCATGTACGTTTTCACGAACAATGTTTCGCAGTTCTTACTCCGTGTTCTCTCTCTCTCTCTCTCTCTCTCTCTCTCTCTCTCTCTCTCTCTCTCTCTCTCTCTCTCTCTCTCTCTCTCTCTGTCAATATGGCAATTGACAGATTTCCAAAGCGAGCCCACTTGATGATTCTGAGTAAGATTCCCGATTTCACCCGTGGTCATTTCAATTATCATAACTGGTCATATCATACTAAAAGATGTTTTGATATTTTTGGTGTTTCAGAGATGTATATTTGGATAAAAGGAGGGGTTGAAAATGAAGTGATGTTCTTGAAAGAACTAAAACATCGAATGTTGGATTGCTGTATGCAAGATTAGAATGCAAGAATTTCTCAGAGCGACCGTTTTTTCAACATACAGATCATTCAAATCTACATTCCACACAGAAATATATTTTGTCAGTAATCACAGTTGGTAAATTTTGGTATGCTGTTTCGAGATTTCGTTTGGGATTGTGCGATATAAAAATTAATAACAGATATGACAAAAAACAAAACAAAACCCAAACTGCCCATTTTATAATAAAATTGAAATATATTTCTTGTTTGAATGTCTAAAGTACTCATGTTTGCGAGAAAAATATTTATGAAGAATCTATACTCTTATCCAAATGGCGAGTGTTCAGCTTATTTGATGCAATCTGAACACATGATGATCCTTAGAAATTTGGCATGTGTATTTATGCACTGAAAACTAGACATGAACTTATGAACGGAAACTTGATGTATGAATATGTGTTGTGATTGGTTTCAAACGCAAGTAAAAATATTTTTGTTTGTCTTGTTTTGTTTCCTTGAATTATTTCCCATTGTAATTGTTTTGCGTGTGTGTTTCTGGAAAGAAATTACTTCCTTTTGCTGATGACCCGTACTCACTTCTATTTTAGTCTCGGCAAACGTGTACCCATTGTACACAGGTCGGTGGCCTTTTAATATAAACAATTATAGAGTTCAGACAGTTCAGAGTTCTCTCTCTGTCTGTCTCTCTAATCTCTATGTCTGTCTCTCCTTCTCTCTCTCTCTCTCTCTCACTCCTTCACTCTCTCTTTTCCTTTTATAACGGATACAATTTTCAGTCCTATTTGAAGCAATGCTTTGAATAACGGGTCTAGGTGCGGTTCAGAATTGGTTTGTGCGGCAGGGAGGGGTGAGGTGAGGGTGGGGGTTGTAGGTGCTTCTGGAACTACCCTCGCCGCACTCCTCCCTCACTTCCTCCCTGGCTTCGTTCCGATTAAAAACAAGACAAAACAAAACAAAACAAGCTGAAGAAAGAAAGAAGAAAAAAAAAGCCTTCAACAGCTGAACAACCTGGCGTGTATTTCATGTGGTCAAGGGGACTTGGTGTTGCTGTTAGCGCTCCGCTCTCCCCCGCTTTCTCACTCAATAACCTTCAGTGACTGTAGATCTCTAGCAGGAAATTGGACACACACACACACACACACACACACACACACACACACACACACACACACACACACACACACACACACACACACCCTCCATCCAGCCTCCCCCTTCCTTCCAAAGTGATCCGCCCTGGACTTCATGATAAGTTTGTTTTCAGACTTCGTGCAAAAAGTACGGAAAGTAACAAACGTGCTGAAAGTCGCCGGCAGTGTTTTCCTTTATTACATTGTGTGCCAATTACGTCTTTTAAGGGGTTGTTCCTTTATTACATTGTGTGCCAATTACGTCTTTTAAGGGGTTGTTTCCTTTATTACATTGTGTGCCAATTACGTCTTTTAAGGGGTTGTTTCCTTTATTACATTGCGTGCCAATTACTTCTTGCAATGGGTTTCTACCGGAGCCGAGGGGGCTGAGCTAATGCAGCGGACGAGGAGGGATGTGTGTGTGCAGCGCGGACGTGTGTGTGTGTGTGTGTGTGTGTGTGTGCGCGTGTGTGTGTGCGTGTGTGTGTGTGTGTGTGTGTGCGTGTGTGTGTGCGCACGCGAGCGTACGTGCGTGCGTGCATGCATGTGTGTGTGCGTGTGTGTGCGCGCGCGCGTACGTACGTACGTGTGTGTGTGTGTGTGTGTGTGTGTGTGTGTGTGTGTGTGTGTGTGTGTGTGTGTGTATGTATATGTGTGTGCGCGTGCGTGCGTGAGTGCGGATGTGTGTGTGTGTGAGAGGGAGAGAGAGAAGAGGGTGTGGCGGTGGTGGCTAGCTGGCAGGAGGGGGGGGGGGGGGGGGGGGGTGATAGAGGGGAAAGGAGAGGGGATGGACGGATGGGAAAGGGGCAGCGAGGGTGGGTGGTGGTGGTGGTGGTGGTGGTGGTAGTGGTGGAGGTGATGGTGGATAGATCACTTGCAGTAGGCGGCGGGCAGGTTAGGATGTAAGTGCTTTTTATTTTTTTTCATTTTTTTTTTCTTTTCCTTTTTTTTCTTCCTTTTTTGAAAAAAAATATTGCTTTCGTAGAAAATGCTATTTAGGATCTGGGTAGCTGTTCGTGCACAAACGTTTTTTTTTTTTTTTTTTTTTTTTTACTCGTCACATAAGCATCACTACGACATTCATCCTCCTCCGCCGACCCCCTCCCACCCACACCCTCCTCCCCCGCCCACCCCCTCTCCCGCCTCCCAGACGTTCAGAGGAAAACGTCATGTAAAGATATGGAAAACATGCCAAAGGACAGACTCCCTTAAATGAGCATCGCTACGACAAACATCCGCCACCGCCCCCCCTCCCCTGCCCCCCCTTCACCCCCGCTCTCCCTCCCCCCTCCTCCCTCCCACTACACCTCAGACATTGAGAGGAAAACGTCTCGTAAAGGTGTGATGCTTTTCTGTGTGATGTCTCCACATCTTGGCGGCTGAATTTTCTTTCTTTCTTTCTTTCTGCGTACGCAGGCTGATACTCCTGCGGACACTGCCTGTGTATAGACGACAGGCAGTGGGGTGTTGTGTGTAT
>JADBJO010000739.1:562500-567500 GCA_016801955.1 Conus betulinus
GAGAGAGAGAGAGAGAGAGGAGAGAGAGAGAGAGAGAGAGAGAGAGAGAGAGAGAGAGAGAAGGTATTAAACAAATCCGGTTAAAAAGATTTAATCCGTCGTTCGATGGCGTAGTAGTACATGCCACCTCTGGCTATGTTGCTGCTGTTGGTGATTCGGCGATGGTCATCATGTGTACATGAACAACAGTTTGAGTAGTGCACATAGTACTGCTGCTGCTGCTGTTTCCGTGACGATAGTGACGGCTGTCATGACGTCACGGGTGACGGCACTTTTACTTAATGATGTAATTTAAGATGTGGTCGTGGAAGCTGATCATCAGGCTGGTCGGTGTCGGTGCTTTCTTAAAAAAAAAAAAAAAAAGGGTCAAGCGCCGGAGAAGAAGGTAGCACGTGACAAACGACAATGTCAGAAACGACTCATCAACACACAAATCGCGCCGGACAGGAACCTCAAATGTCACGTGCACAGCGTCACGTGTCGTCGTCACGTGCGACGGGTGATCTTGAGATGTTCCACCCACGCCCGTTCTTGTGGTATCAGTCCTACCCGTATGATCTACCCC
This sequence comes from Conus betulinus, assembly GCA_016801955.1. Classification (NCBI taxonomy): domain Eukaryota; kingdom Metazoa; phylum Mollusca; class Gastropoda; order Neogastropoda; family Conidae; genus Conus; species Conus betulinus. Next base: position 563,066 of record JADBJO010000739.1, read on the forward strand.
GTCTAATCACCCATCGTCTACCTTCCGAACCCCCCCTCCCCTCTCCCATTTACCCTCCCCCCCCCCCTCCCTCCGGCCCGCCCTCCTTCCTTTAACGTAAAGGTTGTTATCCTTTTAGGTGCTCTGTTTTCGCGCTTGTCTGAAACCGTGAAGAACAGTTTGACCGCTTTTTTTTTTTGTCCCCTCTCCTCTCCCAGTCCACAATCATGTCATGGAAAAATGATATCCCCTCCTCCTACCCCCTACACACACGCCCCTCTGCCCCCCTCCCCTCACTTCTTCTCCTCCACCCTCTCGGAGCAGTCTTGAGTGACTTGGACATAGGACGCGTGAGCAAAGTGGACGCCATTTCTGAGTGCCACCGCATAAATCAGCCAGGCGAAAAGGAGGCCTTTCATGTCCACATCTGGATCGGAACCTGGATCTGTGTTTCATACGAAAACAAAACAAAACAAAACAAAAAAATCGTGTGCAGTCCATTTTTATCCCGTCCGTACCATGATATTGCACACTTCATTTTAGTTCGGCTCATTTCAATTCAGTTCAATCCAATTCCTGTTGTTTAAGGCCCAGCCGACTGCTAGGGGCCCTATCAGTGCTGTTACATTGTCAAAATTGATTCCGCGTGCGCTTTTTGTTGCCAAAGAAAATGGGTATCAGTAAACCAGTTTTATTTCAAAGATCCTTAAAGCGCCTAAAATGTATCTGTTAGTTTTTTTCTGCCAAAGCACGGATCGAATGACAAATCTATCTATCTATCTATCTATCTATCTATCTATCTATCTATCTATCTATCTATCTATCTATCTATCTATCTATCTATCTATCTATCTTTTTGTTTGTTTAAGAAACCCCCCAAATAACATCTGTCTATCTATCTATCTATCTATCTATCTATCTATCTATCTATCTATCTATCTATCTATCTATCTTTTTGTTTGATTAAGAAACCCCCCAAATCACATCTGATGGAATATCCTTAAATAAGGTCTTCGTGGAGTCCTGCTATATAAAGTGCTATGTGGAATGTCGTGCACGTCTAAAGCTGTTCAAAAGCACGTTTATCACAGTGAGTAGTCGCCTTGGCTTCAGGCTGTGTCCGACCAACTGACATAGGCTCGAACACCAAGGCTACATCAAAATGGTGTTATGCTCTGCATGGTTTATGCGGGGATTGTCTTCAGTCGTGACAAGCTCCTATCGTGACACCATCAATCTCCCAAATCTCACAAAGTCGGAGTGTGGCTGTCCATGTGGCGGGGTAATCAAAACGGTCACACACGTCATGTTCTCATCCCTACCTGAAGCATTCGAACCCCAGCATTCAAGAACTTCGGCTGTTCGGATAATCCCTGGAGTCTTTCAGCCAGGGTACGACGACGACGACGACGACGACGACAACAACAACAACAACAACAACACAAGAACAGTGAGAAGGTGATTACATGGTATACACGACGGAGACTTCCAGCCTCAAAGACTGGCGAGTGACCTTTGACGGTAGACGACGTCGGAATGATGAACACCCTAAAATTGGTTTCCTTGTTTGTTCTGTGTGCTCTGTGCTGTCATATCTGCAAGGCAATTCGGTGTCGTAATCAACATTCCTATGGAGTTATGGGCGTGTATTTATTTCATCATGGGAGCAAGAGTTTACCCTACTTGTTTGTTATTTACCTAATTTGTTAGTCAGCTCATCCTTTCTGGCTTATCATCCCTATTTTTTGAGTTTCTGAGACTGCTCTTTAGTGTCTCTCCAAACTTAATGCTGTTTTTTTTTTTTGCCCATAAAGGTCTGTATGTTCCTTCTGCTTATGACAGGATTTTTTTTCTGGCATGAAAAAAAAAATCAGTAAAAAAGATGGTGGAAGAACAATTTGTTTTCTGCGGACAGATCTGGAACTTTTGCCTTTTCTTTGTTGTTAGTCCATCACTTTTCAATCTTCCGAAAACAAGCCTTAGGAAAGAGACGAGAGAGAGAGAGAGAGAGAGAGAGAGAGAGAGAGAGGGAGGGGGTCAGGAGAGAGAGAGAGAGAGAGAGAGGAGAGAGAGAGAGCGAGAGAGAGAGGAGAGTGTGTGTGTGTGTGTGTTTGTGTGTGTGTGTGTGTGTGTGTGTGTGTGAGAGAGAGAGAGAGAGAGAGAGAGAGAGAGGGAGAGAGAGAGGAGGAGAGAGAGGAGAGAGAAGAGAGAAAACGAACAAAATTTATTTTACCATGCCAGGGGTAACGAGATAAGCAAATTGTACGTTTTTTTTTCCACCCAGCCCTGAGAGAGAGAGAGAGAGGAGAGAGAGAGAGAGAGGAGAGAGAGAGAGAGAGAGGAGAGAGAGAGGGCGAGAGAGGGAGAGCGAGTGAGGGAGAGAGAGAAAAGAGAGAGACAGAGAGAGAGGAGGGAGAGAGAGAGAGAGGGAAGAAGGGAAGGAGAGAGAGAGAGAATGAGTGAGAGAGAGAGAGAGAGAGAGAGAGAGAGAGAGGAGTGTGTGTGTGTGTGTGTGTGTGTGTGTGTGTGTGTGTGTGTGTGTGTGTGTGTGTGTGAGAGAGAGAGAGAGAGAGAGAGAGAGAACGAAATTTTATTTTACCATGCCAGGATAATGAGATAAGCAAATTGTACACATGCTTTTTTCCACCCAGCACGAGAGAGAGAGAGAGAGAGAGAGGAGAGAGAGAGAGAGAGAGAGAGAGAGAGAGAGAGAGAGAGAGAGAGAGGAGGGAATTTCGAAAAAAAAGCGGGGTCGGTTATCATGTCTCGCCAATAGCTGACTTAAAAAAAAAAAACAAAACCTAACCACTTCTCCGCGGCAGATAGTGAACTGTATGGAGGCACTCCCTGTCAGGGCTCTGATGTAGGCTGAACTGGAATCATCGCCACTGGCCCACTGCCAGCCGCGTTGTGTGTGTTTTCAGGGAGCAGATGTGTGAACGGTGCGCTCTCCACATGATGCCGTGAAGCTCTTCGACATGTCGGATGTCGGAAGGCACTATATATATATATATATATATATATATATATATATATATATATATATATATATGTGTGTGTGTGTGTGTGTGTGTGTGTGTGTGTGTGTGTAGTCTTCAGGTTGCTGAAGGCTCATTTTTTGAGAAGCATTTCTCTCTTCAGGGTGTTCATTTTGGGCACGCTACCGGTGTATATATATATTGTGTGTGTGTAAGCGTGAGTTCTGCATGTGTTTCACGCGGCCTGTATCTTTTTACAATTTTGATTTTTTGGGGGGTGCGTTCAGGGAGGGTGTGTTAAGGAATGGTGTGTTGACAAGAATTTCCATTTGTGCCTGCAATTGTTTATGATCTCAACTTTTGAATTCAGAGTTGCTAGATGAGGTTTGCATAATATCAGCCACTTTTCTGTAGAACATAGGTTGCATTTTTTAGAGATATTGTTGTATGGTGCTGCTCTTTTATAATTTTCCATGATATATTATAGTCTATTTTTTTATCTTTAAGTTTCCAAATGTGTTTGCTTAGTTCTGTTTGGTTTTTATATTTTTCATTTTTGAAGGACTGTTTATGGTTTGCATATCTAGTTTTGAAATGGTTTGCAGTAATCCCTATGTATGTTTCTTTGTCACTATCAGTTGTTACTGTGGCTTGGTATACAATATTATTGTAAAGGCATTTATTATTCAGGGGGCATTGATCTTTTTTTTGTGCAGTTACAAGATGTCCTTTTGTTACCCTTTTTGGCTGTGTTGCCTTTAGTTTTGTTAGATGAGTCAATTATGTTTTTGAGGTTGGGCATACATGAATATGATAGCTTGACGGTGTGTTTTATTGAATATTTTAGATAGTACATGTTCTTTTGGAAATGATGTTATAAGAATTTTAAAGAATTCTTTTCCTACATTAGTCTTTATTCTTCCATCATATGGGGGATTATACCATATGATCTTCCTTTTCCTGTTTTTCTTATTACTGTTCATGTTATTATCTGGGTTGTATTGTAGTTTGTAGTTGTAGCCACTTTTTTTCAGTGCCTCTTGGTATTCAACTGCTGCACTGTTGAATACTTTCTCGTTGCATGACAGGTTAGATAGTCTTTTGTTTATGCCATTGGGTATGGTTTTTAGGATAGAAGGTGGATGGTTACTTTTGATGTCTACGTAGATGGGTGTATCATTAGGTTTTTTATATGGTTTGTATACATGATCATTAAGGTCTAATGTTTTAGCGCGGCGGCGAGGCCATCGTCTCTGTACAAGCCAACCTGTTTACCAAGTGTTTTCTGTATATTGGATAACATAAATAGTCCAACTAGTTCACATGTTTCGGCACCATCATATGAACCCATTGTGACATCAAATGTGGAATTATTGCTGTTTTTTTTTTGTCCAAGTATCATTACTGCTGTGGAGTAGAGTTTTTTTAGTGTGGAAGATGATTTCCATCTCAGCCTCTGTTATGTTTGAATATTTGTT
>JADBJO010000739.1:572500-574727 GCA_016801955.1 Conus betulinus
TTCACCCCAGAAATCGTGGACAACCCCTCCCCCCGCCTCACCCCACCCTCCCCCCTCCATTCTCCCCCCTTCACCGCCCTGCCCACAACACCACCTTTACCTCCCCCCCCCCCCCCCGCCTCTCTCTCTGTTCCTTCCCTAGGGAAGAAGAAACTCCGCTCGCTGCCCCCTCGGGTTCCCCCACTGGGACTCATCCCGTACTTCTTCCCGGCCATCACCCACAATCCATCACCGCACGCATGCGCAGTCAAGCGGACAAGCTGTGTTTGTGTTGGCAAAAGCTTTGGCCTCCTGCATACCTTGTTTTTGGGAGGAGGAAGGGTGAGTAGGGCTGTGAGAATGGGGACAGAGGGGGGGGGGGGGGGGGAGGGAGGGGGAGGAAGAAGAGGGAACAAGGGGGGTGGGGGTGGGGTGGCGCCAACATTGTGGGTGATTGAACTTGAACTCTTGGTCCTGGATTCTGACCTTGTCTCGCTAACCGACAGTAAGTAATACGGCGAGGGGGGGGGGGGGGGGGGGGGGGGGGGGGGGGGGGGGGGGGGGGAAGGGGGGGAAAGAGAGAGGAGAGGAGAGAGAGAGCGAGAGAGCGAGCATAGTGGTAGTGGTGTTGGTGGTCTCTGTAGTGGTTGTTCTTTTTGATGTATTTTTTTTTTTTTTTTTCCTCAACCGCGGTTCTTTATGTTTCCTAGTGCACCATCCCACACTCTTCTGCCTTCGGACGATCCCTTTGAAAAAAAAAAAAATGGTAGGACTTGAGAGTTGACTTCAACATGGTGACAGCCCTGATATGGCCTTTTGCGGTCAGCCGGCCTATCAGCAAAAAAAAAAAGTATATATATATATATATGTGTGTGTGTGTGTGTGTGTGTGTGTGTGTGTGTGTGTGTGTGTGTGTGCGTGCGCGGCGCGCGCGCGCATGTGTGTATGTGTGTACAGTCTCTGCACCCTGAAGTAGGCAATTAAAGCCGAAAATTTTGGAATTTTTATCTTGGTTGTTTGGACTTCCATCTACTATAATATATATATATATATATATATATATATATATATATATATATATATATATATATATATATAAGGAGTCATAAGTCCCAGGCCACTGCTTTTCCAAACATTTATTTTCTTGTGAATTTTCGCCTGACTTGGCTTCTTCAACAAGCTTTCTGACTGTAACACGAGCAGGGCGAAGCAACAATGTCCACACCAGAGAGAACAACTCACAGGCAAAAAACCACACACGCACTCACACCACCTCCACACCCCATCTAACATACATTCTCTCTCTCTTCTCTCTCTCTCTCTCTCTCTCTCTCTCTCTCTCTCTCTCCTCTCTCTACTCTCTCTCCTCTCTCTCACTCACTCACACACTCACACACACACACACACACACACCACACACACGCCCCCCCCCCCCCCCCCCACACACCACAGGCAATTTATATCCCCCAATCAACATACATATTCCCCTCTGCCTATTTGGGGCACACTTCACATCAAAATCAGAATATTCCCTTACAGTGAAAGGAATCCACCTTCACATACTCAAACTAAGAAATAAAGGAGAAATGGACAGAAGGAATCCTATCAATTGGTCACTCAACTCAAGAAATGAAGAAATGAAAAAATGAAAAAATGAATAATGAAAAAAGGCCACCCCCGTAGACCGAACGTCATTCAAAACAAGACTGCGGCTATGCACAGGCCCCACACGCACAAAAACAGACCAACCATCATGCCTCTCCCAGAAACCACAAGATCGATGCATACCCAAAATATAAACAGACATAAGCACCTCAACATATGTAGAGAAAGTTACACACATAATCTTATGCATACTCTCTATAAGGAGGGAGGGAGGGAGGGAGGAAGGGGGTAAACCTGTTGTTAAGGAGGAAGGGGGATGGGGCGGGTGGAAAAAAAAAAGGGGGGGGGGGGGAAGGAACAGGGAAAAGAGAGGGGTTTAGGGGTGGGGGTGGTAATTGGGCTCAGGGTCATAAAAAGTGCCGACTGTACACTCACGCAAATGCGCTGCCACATCCCCCAATCTGATATCACAAAATATGCTTACAAAAACTCTTGTGCCTTTATACACCTTTCCTATCATGCAAAAAACTTTCCCCCATTCCCCAAGTGCCCCAAAAGTGCCACAGACTAGGCCCCAGTACACTATCCCCCCCAAACCCCCCGACCCCCACACACACCCACATACACAAATACACACTCTTAC
>JADBJO010000740.1:0-30000 GCA_016801955.1 Conus betulinus
GACTGATAAACTGTAAATCCAAACGGGTGTCATCGTGCGTGTGGCTCCCGGGAGACACGACATGGGCAGTGTGACTGGTAAGATCTGTGCAGCTTTAATTGCAGGTCTCGTTCCTCTCTCTCTCTCTCTCTCTCTCTCTCTCTCTCTCTCTCTCTCTCTCTCTCTCTCTCTCAACTCCCCCAAACTCCATATCCCATTCCCCAGAATTGACTTATTTAAATCAAGTCTAACATACTCGGGCTCCTCTTTGTGGAACTCACTTCCAGAATCCATCAAACAAGTCCATTGTACCACAACTTTCAAAAACGCTTACCTTACCCTTCTGCGGTAAAAAAAAAAAAAAAAAAAAAAAAGAAATCCATCATAAGTAATACCAGCAAGTAATCTCATAATCATAAATCATCCCATTTTCATGTACTTAACCATTTTTTTTTTCTCTCTATCTTTTCTTTCATTTCATGTATCAAGTAGATATATATATATATATATATCTCACCCTATATATCACCTATATATCACCAATATGTGTGTATGTATGTAGTATGTATGTGTGTATGCATGTATGAGTATGTGTGTATATGTATGTGTATGCATGTGCATGTATATGACTATATATGTGTGTATATGACTGTGTGTGTGTGTGTATGTGTGTGTGTGTGTGTGTGTGTGTGTGGATACATGTATGTGTGTATATGGATATAATCTTATGAAAAATGATTATATGCTGTGCCCTTCTCTCTCTCTCTTTTTATTCTTCTCTCCCCCCCCCCCCCCCCCCCTTCTCACTATGCTTAATACCTTCTACGTATTTTCATGCCTTACAAAAATGATTACATGATATGTACGTACTTTGTCGTATTCATTTTATTGTCTGTTTTCATACATGCTAATCTTGTACGTTGTAGTACATTTACATATGTACCCCCCCAGCCCAGCCCTCCTCTCTCTAGCCCCACTGTCTCCTTCCTCTTCATTATTGTTACTCTCATTTTTATTTCTATTTTTGTGTTTGTAAATTATTATTCATATTTTTTGTTTCATTTTCATTTATCTTCTATTTCATTTGATGTTCTTTTATGATTACATGACCGCTCTATTATCCTCGTAAATAAAGATTTTTTTTGTCTTGTCTTGTCTTGTCTTGTCTTCTCTCTCTCTCTCTCTCTCTCTCTCTCTCTCTCTCTCTCTCTCTCTCTCTCTCTCTCTAAGTACAGGACTCGAACACTTTCTTTCTTTCTTTCTGCGTACGCAGGCTGATACTCCTTCGGACACTGCCTGTATAGACAGGCAGAGGAGTTTTGTGTGTATAACCGTTTTTTTTTTTTTGTTAATCCCGCCATTAAGGCAGCCATACTCCATCTCCGGGGAAGATGCATGCTATGTGTAACGTATCATCCATACCAACGGCCAACTGGCCTTCTCTTCCAAAAGTTGGGATGGGATTTAACGTGTGTGCAAGATGTTGCGCGTGCGTTCACACACGGAACCTCGGTTTATAGCCTCGTTCGAAGGACTGTATGGGAAATGGGGTCAGAGCCAAGGTTAACTCCGAAGTAAAAATCCCACTGTACCGGCAACCCCAGGATCACGAGTCCGGCGCTCCACCTGCTGAGCTATTCCGGCCCCCCAGGACTTGGCCACTAAATGCTCCCTCCTCTCTCTCTCTCTCTCCTCTCTCTCTCTCTCTCTCTCTTGTGTGTGTGTGTGTGTGTGTGTGTTCGCGCGCACGCACTTGTATCTTTGGGTAGGTTATCTCTGTGTAGGCCCATGCATCTGTTCATATGTATCTGTTGGTATTTGTGTGCATGTATGTTGCGATGTGTGCATATATGTGCGTCTGTGTACTTGCATGTGTAAGTGTGAACAGGAGTGTGTATATATGTGTGCGCACGAATATGTATAAGTGAGTGAGTGTGAGTGAGTGAGTGAGTGTGTGTGTGTGTGTGTGTGTGTGTGTGTGTGTGTGTGTGTGTGTGTGTGTGTGTGTGTGTGTGCGCGCGCGCGCGCGGTATATGTGCGTGAAAGTTATCTGTGTGTATGCGTGTTTTTATGTGTGTATCTGTATTTGTGTGCGTGTATACGTGTAAATGCGTGTCTGTGTCAGTTTAATTGTGTATTTAAGTGTGTATAAGTGTGCATGTGTATGTGTGGATGAGCGAGTGTGTGTGTGTGTGTGTGTGTGTGTGTGTGTGTGTGTGTGTGTGTGTGTGTGTGTTGTTGTTGTTGTTGTTGTTGTTGTTATTCAGTTTAACGTCTTTTCACTAAAAGTGATATCAGATGTGTGTGTGTGTGTGTGTGTGTGTGTGTGTGTGTGTGTGTGTGTGTGTGTGTGTGTGTGTGTGCGGGCGCACGCGTGCGTACGCCTGTAATGCAGATACTAGCTTACAAAACTGTTCGACTTCACGTATTTTTATTCTCATCGGGTCTATTCAGATCGACATGTCTTGAATTCAATGTGACGTCTGTTTTGTAAATGACGCATGCACAAAATACATCATGATCTCGATCCAAACGCTAAACTGAGAAAATGTACTCTATTTCACAGTGTGCTTTTGACCTAACGGGGTGCCCATTCTGGATTTTGGTTTTAACCGAGTTCCCTATTCCGGCATGATGTAGGAACGTAAGCGAGTTATCTTACCCTGATTTTCTCCCCTACCCCTCTCCCCGCTTGCCCACCCCCTCTCCGGTTCAGGTCTTCTATGTGCACGCCTTGTGGCCATTGTCTTCGAGTGGTTGTGCTTTGATTTAAAGTCGGCGAAGTAGGCTGTACGAATTCGTATAAATGGTTGTTAAATCTTCATTGGGTGTGGTTTCAAAACGGTCGCCGTTTTAAAAAAAAAAAATGCCTCTTATGAGTGTAGTTTTCACGTGTTTGTTTGTTTTTTTTCCCTCTGTCCAGACGCTGATATGTTTATTTTTTCCCCGGGCTGCGTACTTCATACTTTCTTTGCTGATGGCTGACCGGTTGCCCCATATGTGGCTCATTCAGTCTTGTGTTGATGTGTGCTCGTTGTTCAGTTTAACACCTGTTCGACAGCGCGCGCATGTATGTGTGTGTGTGTGTGTGTGTGTAGGAGAGGGGAGGGACGAGGGGCAGCGAGCTCTATATTTTTCAGAAATACTGCTATTTTATTCAAGCTATTAGATCATATTATCACGGGCCCACAATGTGCCTAACGGGGTGCCCATTTTCCCCCCCTGTGTTCTATATTCGGGCATGGTGCAGGTGTGTAAGTGCACGTGAACGATCAGAATGACAGACAGACAGTCGCAGCGATGCACTCACAGACAGAGGATCATTTATTCAACCATGCAGAAACTGAAGACTGAAATACTTTTAATTTCTAGAATAAATCTATCACTGCCACCAATGATCGTTGTCGGTAAAACACGGAACCTTTCTGCAGTCATGACAATCTGATTCAGCATCCGCATAATCAATGACAGATCTACGAGCAGACTACTGAACACACAGATATCTGTCACCAAACCCCAGCAATTACTGTCTCGACAACGTACACACGGAGTAAACTAACACTTCAAATATTTTATCAGTTGTGCATTTGAAACATGTGACCATTTGAGTAGTTAATCCACGCAGAAAAGAGGAAGACCCAACAGGTCGAAACGCATTGTATTTGTTTCGTATTTCGTTTGTTCCTTTGTTTGGCGGCCCAATAATTCCGTTTTTGCTCCCTGAAGAGAAGCGAGAGAAAGCTAATAGACACATGATCAGGTGATACAAAACTTCAATAATACATGAACTCACTAGCAGAGGAAAACAAATGCGTGTCTCACGTTTTTAGCCCATGAAGGAAAAGAAGAACGAGCCATAAAGAAGGAAATCATGAAGCAAGACATCCAAGAGAATAATCATTTCGTATAGCCCTCTGCGAACGTTTCTTCGGTACAGGTGCTTCTTTCAGTTCTGTTCAGAACTATTTATGATACAAAACTCAGGGAATCTAAACTATCCCATACCCAGATAAATCACTGCCTTTAGCGTAGTCTGGACACGGATTTCGTATTTTCTACCACCACGCAGTTCTGCAAAGCGCAGAAATCTGTGAAGACCCAACGAAGACAAGACGTTCGGCGTAAGGTGATTGGCGACGTTGAGTTTCAACACCTTCTTTTAGTGTTTCATTGAAGTCATCCATTGGGAATGAACTGTAACAAAGCTGTATAAGCACTGATCGTTGTAAGTGAATAGTAAAGCAAAGTGAACATGCATTATTACTTCCTAACTTCATGGAAAACTAAGCTGGGAAGTGGGAGGCAGGGAGAGGGGATGGGGGGAAGAGCAGGATGCTTGTCCCATGGACGGGAATATAACGTTTTCACCTTGAAAGCTTTTGTAACGCCTTTTGTGTCTGGTCATGTGGAAACAAGGCCCAGACAACACTTCTTTCTGCTGGTTGTCCCTGAGTGGACTTCACTACCCGGCACGATAGCTGAGAATGCTGGCTCAGTGCAGTTCAGGTGGAAGCTGTTTACTCTGTCCTTTCACTATGCCGTTCTCCAAGTCACGGTCAATAATGGGCCAGGGATTTGCCAGCTGGGGGTCAACCCACGGAGACTGCTACGGCGGCCGGACAGAAATTTACATTGCTCTCAGGCACGCGGCATATTTCGTGCGATGAACATGGAATAAATCTGAGCTTAAAGATGTGGAACGCTAGATTTTCCTGCTGTCACACTTTTTGTACAATGGGCTTATTTCAGTGAGCCATCTATTTTCTGACTGTCCGACTGTTTCAACCATGTTTGTCAAAGAATATTTGATGTGAGTAAACTGTCATGAATCGACTTAATTTTCTTTCCTTTTTTATTACTTTGTTTGTTTGTTTGTTTGTTTTTTTGTTGTGTGTATGAGAACAGAAAAGAAAAAAATGGAACAAGGATATTATTTCTGTTTTTCAGTGCAAATGAGCATGCGATTGTATAAGTGAATATTCGATTAGCATATCATTGGCAATGAAGAGACGTTAAATAATCCAGTCAGCTGAACTGAACTATCAACGCAGCGCTGTATAGATACACAACCAGTGCAGTTCTCCTGAACGGCAATACTAGAGACAAGCGCCAAGGCTGTCCCTTCTTCCTCGTTCTATTCAGTTTCTATCTGAAGAAGAAACCAACGCAGAAAAAAAAACTGGTCTGGAATTTCACGCCATGGTTAGAGCGTGGCCTCTTCGTATTCTGCGTACCATTGATGACGTCCACCTCGGGTGAGCCAGGAAGACAAATCTCCAGACACTAAGACTGCAGAGAGCATGAGGTGCATGCGGAAAGAAATTCAGCTCATTTCCAGACAACAGCAGCAATTGCGCTCTGTTCCTTTTTCTCTGTCTCATCTCTCTTTCGCTGTACACTTTTTCCCTACAGTCGTACGTTATATATCAAGGGATTAAACTGCCACGTAGTGGGATTTGTTTATTATTTTTCACAAATATAAAACATTTGTCATGGTGGGAGTGTGATCAATATTTTAGCTCTTGCGCATTCTTGTTATTGGATTTGAAGTGCATGAAAAATCTTCAATTTGGTCTCTACAGGATTTGTGTTGTACCTTTGCGTAATAAAAACCGTCTTGTCAAAAAGAGAGGATTTTCGGAACGAAGCTGAATCACAACAAACAAACAAACAAATGAACAGACAAAAAGATGGGGAGGGGGGGAGGGGGGGGGGGGGGGGGGAGGGGGATAAAAGGTGGAAATCAGATGGGAACTAAAGAGTAGGGGAGTAGGTTGGTAGTGGGGAGAGGAAAAGATCACAATTTCCATTCATAACAAATTGCGAACAGGAAGAGAGATAATTCACTGTGCAATCAGACCAAGATCAATGTCCGCCTTGTACAAAATGTCCTCCACACACACACACACACACACACACACACACACTTTGTCAAGACACATTTATACTGAACTGAATGTGTAGCCTACTTATTTTTACATACACTGAGCCATAATTTACAGTTCAAACTTTCTAAATGTCTTCCATAAAACATAATTTTACTACTTGAGTCTGACAAAACAGTAGATATATTTTCAACAAAGAAAATTATTTCATATGCTGAGAACTGAAAGATCCTATTGAAAAATGGTAACATTCAAGGCCTTCTGTTTTGATAGTTTACCAGAATCTTTATTCCAGGAAAGACAAAGCTTCAGTCACTTTACTAATGCCCGTCTTCCTGTACGGAACACATGCAAGAGCTGGTCGTTGTGTGTGTGTGTGTGTGTGTGTGTGATTTGAGCGCGCGCACACAGAAACATTCGCTTGGAACACACACACACACGCGCGCGCGCGCGCGCGCGTGCACGGCGCGCGCGCGCGCCCGCGCCGCACGCACGCACACACACATATTTCACATACCGCTACTACTACCACCACCAACCATGAAATATACTCACACAAAATCAACATGGGGAAAAAAAAAAATACTACACACACAGAAACTTGGCTAAGAAAGTCCTAACTGTCCATTTTGTCGGACCCTATGTCCGTTAAATGAGTCGGAATGTTTCTCGACCCGTTTAGAGTAAGCCTAGAGGCGCCAACACAACGCGTGTCCAACCAGGTGCGAATTATAGCCTCCTAGCTTGCACTCTGTCGACACAGCGATCAGCCCCATTCGCTGCTCTCCGATTAATTCCCTTCCCCCCCCCCCCCCCCCACCCCCCACCCCTGCCCACCACCACTCACCCCCTCATTTAACACCTCTGCGTTCCCTTTTCTTCCATTTCTCTCTGTGTTTCCCAGCTCTTTAGCGACAGCCCTGGTTTGATTCTTGTGTCCGCTCTAACCTTCGGCAGTCCGGTTGTTTCAATCACCTGTTTGTTTCTCTCTACTTGTTGTCGATCACACCGCAGGCTCGGGAGATTTTCTTGCCGTGGTTTGTTAGAGTGGTGGAGGTGAACTAACACCGCACAGCACCTGCTATCAAGACGACAGTCTTTTGACTGGGAATGATCCAAATATAAACACTATCCCTGTAAAGAGACAAGACCACCTTGGAACGCGGATGACATCGCTCTTGTTTTGAAGGATTACACTCCAAGTTTTGAGTGTGTGCACGTAGGTAACTGTCACTGCAGTGCTGGCGAATCGATCACTTAGCATCAGAGACAAGAACCGTGACCTGACTGCGAAGTTCTGGAGGTTGTTTTCCTCATGTAAATGTTTCAACTGATCTTCGTTTCTATTAAATCGTCGATCAGTTTGTTTCAGTGAGGTATGTTTTCTTCCTGTTCCGACTTCTATACATTTTTTGTTTGTTTGTTGATTAATTAGTTAATTAATTAATTGATCAATTAGGTAGTTGATTGATTAATTGATTAATTAGATTCCTATATATTAATTCATTTGTTTATTTTTCCGTATGTTTATTTATTTATTTATTTATTTTATTTATTTATTTATTTATTCATGTATTCATTTATTTGATTTCTCGATTTAAAAGCCATCTATTACCTCAGCCAAGACTATCAGGAATTGATCTTCCCACTTTCAATAATGAATTGGTAAAGCTTAAAAATAAAACAGCTAGCAGACGACACAACTTTGCTTCTAAATAACAGAGATGACATGATAAAAGCACATGACATAATAAATGATTTCTTTTTTTTTTTTTTGGTCTCAAACTGAATGTGCAGAAAACAAAAGCAATGAGGCTAGGGATGCAGAGGTATGAAGACAATATGCCATTTATGTTTAACTGAACAAATTAAAATACTAGGGATTTACTTTAAAAATAACCAAGCAGCAATAAACATAGAAGAAGAAAATTGGTTAAAACGAATTGAAACAATGAATAAATTGATTAGAACATGGAGTAAGAGAGATTTAGGAATTTATGGGGAAAATAGTTATAATAAAGTGTTTTTTGTTGAGTCAGTTTGTGTTTGTAATGCAGTCAATAGGTCTGCCAAAGCACATTTTGACCACAATTAACAGAACCCTATATAAAATTCTTATGGCAGAAGAAGAATTCAAATAAAAAAGCGTTTGAAAAGATAAAAAGAAAAATAATGGAAGCAGATATTAGTCAAGGAGGTGTCAAGATGGTAAACCTTTTTTTCTAGATGCAAGATAGTTTCTATCTACAGTGGGTAGGAAGATTATTTACAGCCACAAACGATAACTGGAGCTATATCCCCAAATGGCATTTGGATAAACTAACGAGTAACATGGGTGCCTTTGATATAAACTGTACATCGAAAATGCTGTCCCCCCATTGTCAGATCAATAACCCATTTTGGCAAGAAGTTCTACACACACATTTAGACAAACAAAACACTAACCAAACAAACTAATGTATCACGAAAAAACTTTCACAAACAGCTACTGTGGAATAATTCGCTTATAAGATATGAATGTCGCACTCTATTCTTTCCTTCCTGGAAAAGAGTAGGAATTGACAGAGTAAAGGATATTATTAAAGAAAATGAAAATAGAATGCTGAGTTCCGAAGAAATACTGGAAAAAAAGTAGTACAAAACAGAGGAAATGTTCTTTTTGAATATAATGCTTGAATAAACTCAATACCTGCTTCCTGGAAAAAACTGGATACGTGAAAATCCTTGCCAAGAAGAGATACAGAATTGCTTTGATTACAGGCTTACTGTTTAAAGCCAAAAGATATCAGGAAAAATAACGATAAAGGAAATACAACGGAAGACTTAAAGATGTGTGCTCATGGGTTTTGGCTTAGAAATCTGAACTTCGAAATAGACAAGGATTCATGGCTAATGGCACATGCTGCTAAGAAAGAAATCAGATTAAGAGAGCTGCAGTGGAAAATTGTTCATAATATATACCCAACAAATATTTTGTTACATAAAATGAAATTGGCAGAGGATAGTAACTGTTCCGTTTGCAGAACTGAAGTAGATTACATAAACATTTCTTTTACAAATGTCCCCCCTGTGAAAGCATTTTGGAAGAAAATGGAAAGTTATGTTCATGGTCAGACAGGTATCCGCATAAATTTAGATCTTTTTGACATTCTGTTTGGGAGTCAAGATAACTACCTGTGGAAACGATAACAATAATCAAAACATAATAAACCACATGATCTTAATCGGGAAAATGTGTGTTAGTATACAAAAGATGTTAGTATAAAAAAAAAAAACGCAAATATTCCATTGCATATACTATTTGAACACACACGTGCAATTAAGAGTATTGAAAATTAGATGACATCTTCAACATAACTAGAACTCGATACAGAAATAATATATTAGACGGATATTCAATACTTAAAAACTGTAGATAAAAAAGAATAATAAGTACTTATATAAAATTAAAATGAAATTGGACAGAAAACGTGCGCGCGTGCCCAATCAAGGGACATAATTATAGGCTTGAGCGTATTTTACGCGACACTGGGGGGAAACAAACCTTAATATTTGAATGCCAAATGAAAATATCGCAACACATGATCCCCGTGACTTGCCCAAAGTAGCACCATGTTCTCTGTCTGTCTGTCTGTCTGTCTGTCTGCCTGTCTGTCCCTCTCTCTGCCTGTTTGTATGTATGTATGTATGTATGTATGTATGTATGTTTCTCTCTCTTTCTCTCTCTCTCTTCAGTTGCTCAGTCGCAATCCGTAAGTGCCGAACACGTGCGTAGGCACATATACACTTATAAAATTTGGTGCCATTGGTGTGCTATTTATGCCTTATGATTGCTGCCTGTTTTTGCTTAAAGAATTAATTGTAACAAAACGATCATTGCTAACGCCAGTCTTTGTATAACCCAAGACTATTATCCCAAGTACTAAAGCTCGTCAAAGAAGGGAAGGGAGGGGAGTGGGGGAGAGATGTGGGCTTGGGAGGGGGAGAGCGGAGATTTGGGGAAGGGAGGGAGGGTGGGATCGACAATGGGGAAGAGGGGGAAGTGAAAACAAACAAAGAAACAAACTCCCAACCAACCAAATTTTCACGCCAATTGTCACGCTTCTTGGCTTTCCTCATGCCTTCCTTGTTGACCCTTTCGTTTTTCGCTGCAAGGCTGGCCTCTACGGGGAATAGCCAACTGGTGGGACGATTTGTAACAAACTCTACATACAACTCTATGATGCCGCCTCTGTCCGTCTATCCGTCTCGTCTCTGTCTCTCCCTCCCCCCCTCCCTCCTCTCTCTCTCTCTCTCTTTGGGAAGATTTGAAAGAAAAGAAAATCATTAAGTATTAAATCCTTTGTTTCATTTATGTTGTTCTCTTTGTATCAGCAGCACATTATCAGTGTGAGAGTGCCAGTACACCACACATTAGAACCTTAACAAACCCAGACATTTTGTATCAAACACCAAAACGCTAAAATCAGCAAGACTATGTTCATTTATTAGAGAACATACAGACTACGCATGGTGTGTAAGGGACTGCTGGGAGAGAGAGAGAGGAAAAAAAAAAAAAGAGAGAGAGAGAAAGGAAGAAAAAAAAAAACTAGTAGCTGAAATTACTTATTGTATTTATTTATTTTTATTTTTTTTTTTTTTGCTTTTTTTTTTTTGGCAGATGAAGAGGACAGTGTGAAGCACCAAAAAATGAAGAGGTTGATTTCGGCCTTAGGGGAAAAAAAAATCACCGCCTAAGGTGCTCCATTGATCCGACAACTGATGCAAAAAAAACAAAACAAAACAAAACAAAACAAAACACCTCAGCCAAGACAATTTTGTCTTCACCCACGACTATTGGTGGTTTTTTTTCGTCTTTTAAACCCATGTGAACCAAACTTGGCGCCAAGAATTCTTGTTTCCCGAGAACGAACAGATTGTATTTTGCTTCCCATCCGCTCTTTGATCTTATGGTTAGTTCTGCTTAATCTTGCATTGCATTGTTCTGTTAGTATCATATTGTGTTGTGTTGTGTGTGTGTTGTGTTGTGTTGTGTTGCTGTGCGTTGTATTGTACAGTGATGTGTTCTGCTGTGTTCTATAGTAACATTGCATTGTGTTGCATTATATTGCATTCGTTTGTTTTGTATTGCGTTGTAAATGTTTTGTTTTACATTGCATTGTATCGTGATCCATTGCATTACATTGTGTTGTACTGTTTTGCATGGCACTGTTTCGTACTGCATTGCATTGCAGTGTATAGTGGTGTATAACTTCATCCACACAACAGATTCGTTTGAAATTCGGCCTGCTCTCCCCTATCGTACAATGCCTCCCGATCTTTCGTTTCCTTCTGCTGTGTGTGTATATTTTGTTGAACTATTTGAGTGGACCTTTTTCTCACAAAAATTTGTCAGGGACATTTACCTTTGTTAGTGCAGGATAAAAAAAAAAATCTTGCTGTGCTAAATCAATGTCGCATGCAGGATCTCCGTATATTGTCTCACCCGAAAGGCCATACATTTAGATCACCACCTCTGGTGTATCGAAATAGGAAGGGGGACAAAACACACACACACACACACACACACACACAGTCGTCCATCAAGCAATGACGTGTACGTAGTGTGGTGTAACTGCGTTATAATGGAAATGCAATAGCGTTGTGACTATTGAGGCGTAATTGCGTTGTAAGAAGGTGATGTGTGTTGTTGTGATATGAGGCTTGCTTTCTGCTTTGTAATGAGTTGTGGTGTGTTGCGTTGTGATGTAGTGTGATGTACTGCGTGTGCGATGAACTGTAATGTACTGCGTTTTTAATGTGGTGCGGTGATTGCGTTGTAGTAAAGTGTAATTGCACTGTAATGTAGTGAGGCTCAATTGCGTTTTGATGACGTGAGGCGTAATGGCGTTGTACTGTAGCGATGTGTATTGTGCTGTAATGAGGTTTGCTGTGTTGTGTGGTAATGTAGCGTTATCTGTTGTGTTTTAGAGTAGTGATGTAAATTGTGCTGTAATAAGGTTTGCTATGTTGAGTGCTAATGTAGCGTTGTGTGTTGTGCTGTAGTGTAGTGTGTATTATGTTGTAGTGTGGTGTGTATGTGTGGTTATGTAGTGTTGTATATTGCGTTCTAATGCATTTGGTGAATTGCATTGTAGTGTAGTGTAGTGCAGTGTAGTGTAGTGTAGTGCAGTGCAGTGCAGTGCAGTGCAGTGCAGTGTAGTGTAGTGTAGTGTAGTGTAGTGCAGTGCATTGTAGTGTAGTGCATTCGTTGTAATGTAGAGTGGTGTATTGCATTGTAACGTAGTATGGTGTATTGCATTATAATGTAATGCGGTGAATTGCATTGAAACATAGTGCTGTATATTACAATGAACGTAGTGTGGTGTATTGCACTGTAATATAGTGCTGTATATTGCAATGTAACGTAGTGTGGTGTATTGCATTGTAAGATAGTACTGTATATTGCAATGTAACGTAGTGTGGTGTGTTGCATTGTAAGATAGTACTGTATATTGCAATGTAACGTAGTGTGGTGTGTTGCACTGTAATGTAGTGCTGTATGTTGCAATGCAATATAGTGCTGTATATTGCAGTGTGATGTAATGTGGTGTGTTGCATTATAACATAGTGTGGGGTTGTGTATGGTGATGTAGAAAGGTGTATTATTGTGTAATAATGTGAGGTGCATGACGTGATGGTGCAGTGCGGTGTATTGTGTTGTAACTGGGTGTATTGTATTGCATTGTCATGCCGTTTGGTGTATTGCGTTATTATGCAATGTGGTGTGTGTAACGGGCTACTGTAGCGTGGTGTATTGTCTCGTAACTGTGTTTGGTGTGTTGATGATACTGTAGTGTTGTCTGTCGCATTGTGCAAAAAGTTTGGTGTTTTGCATGCTTGCATGTGTGTCTGCGTGAGGAAACCTTGATGTAGCCTAAGTGAACGCTCACGTGTGTGTGTGTGTGTGTGTGTGTGTGTGTGTGTGTGTGTGTGTGTGTGTGTGTGTGATGTGTGGGAAATCATTGACTGGTTTTGATGGATATGGGTGGGGGATGAGCGAAGACAGTTAAGGGAGAGGGTTGTTTCTATCAGTTTTTGGCGATTTTGCTACTTCACCGACAAATTCCTTCATGCCATAAGAAGCTGTTTTAAATCATTAGATTATCATTATCATTGTTGTAGCATTTTGTTGTTGTTATATCACTGCTACTACTACTGCTATGGTAGCAGTAGTATTAGTAGTAATAGTAAAAACAGTGGCAGTGGCAGTACAACGACAACTATGACCGCTACGAGTGCCACTACTACTACTGCTACAACAACTACTGCTACGACTTCTGCTGCTGTTGCCGCTGCTGTTACTACTACTACTACCACTAATGCTACTACTGTGTTGCTGCTGCTGCTACTGCTACTGCTGTTATGACAATTATCGTTGTCATCATCATTAAATCTTCCCATCGTCATTACTTTCAACATCTCTATCTCATTATCGTTATTGTCCGTCGTCGTCGTCGTCATCATCATCATCATCATCATCATCATCATCACATCCCTTGCCAAAGCAAAGCAGCACAAAGCAGAATGTTGTGTTTGATCCTCATTGGCTTTTTCTTCTATTTATTCTTTTTTCTTTCCTTTTGTTTCTTCTTCTTTTTTCCCCTTCTTTTCTTTTCTGTCTTTGTTGTTCTTATTGTTATTTGTTGACCTGCCTCGAAAATACTGTTCAGGATTGGCTTGTAGGAGACTACAACTTTTTGTCGTTGGGATTCTTTGATTAAAAATAGATAATGGTATGCTAAAAGTAGAACAATTCTGTTCTGTGAACAGATAGGGTAGGTTTTGCATGCCATTGTTAGAGATGCTGTTTTATTCCTTATACATCATCACCATCAGTAGCTTGATTTTCATGTCATCATCATGATAATCATCATCATCATCTTCATCATCATCATCATCATCATCAGTATACTAATCAAACCGACTACAAATCGGGCTCATCTCGCGCACAAACATCTCACCAATGGATCAGCCGCCGTGTCGATGTAGGTGGCATCGTGAACTGTCGATTAGGAAGTCATGGGTTCCATTCTCATCAAAGTCATTTACTTGTGGGATTTTCCTGCTCGACCGATTCTTACTTAAGTTAAGTTTGCTATGGGATCGGTTGGGAAGACTGGTACCACACAGTCGGGTTTCATGCACTTAATGAATGCAGCTCTGAGAGTGTTGTGCAATTTTTTTTTTTTACCAACACTGCAGGTGTCTGTATCCCTCTGGCCTGATTGACGCCGGGATGTATTATGAAAGTAAGCATGGAGTAAAGCCCTGTCGAGCGGTTTCAGATCAGAATGGCAATCCATAGCATCATCTTCATCACCTTCAGCCTCATCGAACGGCACAGAAAGTCTCAGACTCTGTGGCCCTTCATGCGCTGGTCTCGTGGTGATTGACTGACACTCCACGTCTGTGCCCTTGATCTGGCTCTTTGGTGGTCACCGGTATCGTCAGATTCATGGGGACTGTCGTTGAACGGACGTGGTGGCGCCCTCTGGAGGAAAGGTTCACTCATGCTGGCACCACTAAGTAATTATTGTCAGTACGGAGTTTCGCAGGTGGGTGTCCTGCGTGTGTTGACTCAGAACAGACACCACTGAACACCAGTGAACTGACTCAGAACAGGCACCACTGAACACCAGCGAACTGACTCAGAACAGACACCACTGAACACCAGTGAACTGACAAAACAGCCACCACTGAACACCAGTGAACTGACTCAGAACAGGCACCACTGAACACCAGTGAACTGACTCAGAACAGACACCACTGAACACCAGTGAACTGACTCAGCTGCAGCGCGCGGGGTCTCCTCTGGTGGGGAGCCTCATGACTTCATACGGACTGCTCCCCGTGGGTCGCCGGTGCTGGGGCCGTAGCGGGACGGGACAGGCTGTGGATGTGCACTGGGGGTCGGGAAGAGCGGAGTGGGTACAGTGCTACTGACGTGGCACGGCAGATAAGATAAACAAACAGACAAGCAAAAAAAACAGACAAACAAACAAACAAATAAACAAACAGCAGAGGAAAATACTACAACTCTAGTCAATGAATCGAAACGTAGAAGTAGTAGTAGTAGTAGTAGTAGTAGTAGTAGTAGTAGTAGTAGTAGTAGTAGTACTGTTGTGTCGTTGTTGTTGTTCTTGTTATTGTTGTTGTCATCGTCGCTGTTATGATGGTGATGATGATGATTAAGAAGAAGAAGATGATGATGATAGTAATGTTGCTGCTGCTGCTGATCATCATCATTATCATCACCACCACCAGCATCATCATCATCATTATCAACACCATCATCATTATCATTATCATGATTAATAGTTATTTATTATCTTTGATGTAGTTGTCGTCCTTCTTGCCGCTGGGTCATCATTCTCGTCTTTGCAAGCACGAGTATGCAACCGCGCTTTCCAAACTCAAATTGACATCAGTTAACGTTAAGCGAGGGGGAAAACAATGCTGTATAACAGTTCCACATTCCCAACATTTCTGCCATGAGCTTTCCAGTTACAACGACTTGGCCCGGTAAGATTTCAGGCCTGTGGTTCCGCTGATCCACTTACCCGCTAATCCTGACAGGAATGTTGTAGCCTGCGTGTTAATACGTGGATTGGGATTCACAAAGAAAATGTTGCTTATTTTCCTGACTGCATGGCTTTTAATTTTAAGGGGTTAACTACGAAGGCTGCGACTTCTCTCATTGGTTTGTTTCAGGTCTGTATGTGTATCAGCAACCGGAAAATCTGGCTGGTGAGTGGACACACACACACACACACACACACACACACACACACACACACACACAGAGAGAGAGAGAGAGAGAGAGAGAGAGAGAGAGAGAGAGAGAGGTGTCTGTCTTTATAGTCTTGTGGCCATTGCGTTCAGGTTTGCGTGCCCGTGCGCACGTTATTGTTGTTTCTTCCCTTAAACGTCTATCCACATTTCAGACGGGGAAAAAGGAAACCATAGGTAGATTAAAAAAAAAAACACCCATGGCAACAGTTGTAATTAAAATAACAATCTGACGGTGCAAATAACTGCACATATACAAGGGACCACACATATAGGAGTATGAAGTTATGGCACAGCTGTTTTGGTTATAAGTAAAAACGTTTCTTTAAAATCTACAATCAGCCAATACAGACAAAAACAGCTTTAGCTGCTGACAATGGAGAAGAATGTGAGTATTTGTAATCTTTCATAAATCCGTGATGTTTTCACCTCTTTGATTTTGAAAGCATCGAGTTTAAAATCTTTTTTTTTTTTTTTGTAAATCGGTGAAATTGTAACCATTGAACGATATAGAGTACGGCGATTAAATGCGCTGATGACATCGCTATTCAACAATTTGTGTAAAATGAACATTTAGCGAATAATCAGTCTTTTGCTTTAGAGATAAAAACTCCAGCATGCGTTTTGTTGTAGACTTTATCCCACATGGAGAGACAAAGGTATACAGAGAAAAACTGATCCGTTTGTGCTATTAGCTCTTTTCGCTATTCTGTCATCGTTCTCGTTAAAACTGATCCGTTTGTGCTATTAGCTCTTTTCGCTATTTTGTCATCGTTCTCGTTGAAGAGGATGCCAGAATGAGAAGGAAGCCAAAGAGAAAGTAAGTCGTGTAAACTTCTCAACAGGCAAGTATTTCTCACTGTCCTGTCAAACTGAATGGGTGCCACTAAACTGACAGGTCATATTTACACGAGATCATGTTGAACACTATTGCCGTTTAGGCTTCAACGCCAGAAAAACGAAAAGGGGAAACTGTGTTGGCAAAATTTATCAAACTAGTTGCGGAGTACATTAACAGCAGAGTGGAGTCCCTTTGGTGGAGTGAGGAGTCTTTTCAACCAAGTGAAATTCGAACTGGAAATCAAAACTCTTGGTCAAAATATGTTAATGTCTTGATTAGACATAAAGCAACAAAAGTACTGTACTTTCATACACAGCAGACACACTTGTATTAAATTTCAAATTTCAAAATAAATGAAATGCAAAAATCTTCACAAAAATTCCACACCCCCCAATCATTGGCAATGCTTTTCAAACAGGTACAGAATGAGACACATGACCGAAAAGATTACTGTGTGCTAAAAGCATAGCCTTTCGAATTTTGAGAGGCAACCTTGGTTTAAGCATTGTTCAGTTTGATGCACTCATTCACTCAATACAAACCTGAATAATCGTTGAACCGTTTCGACGTCGTCTTCCCAAACATTTTTTTTGGCTGAGAGGCAACCTTGCTTTATGCATTGTTCAGTTTGATGTACTCATTCACTCAGTACAAACCTGAATAATCGTTGTTCAGTTTGATGCACTCATTCACTCAATACAAACCTGAATAATCGTTGAACCGTTTCGACGTCGTCTTCCCAAACATTTTTTGGCTGAGAGGCAACCTTGCTTTATGCATTGTTCAGTTTGATGCACTCATTCACTCAGTACAAAACTGAATAATCGTTGTTACGCAGATTTAGTTACTGCCCGATGGCATGTAGGGCAGCAACAAAGGTTCTCCATTCTCGTCTGTTCTGGACCAACCTCTGGATGGTACCCCATGTGTGGTTCAGGGTCGTCAGCTCTCCCTCTACAGTTCGCCGCCAGGTGTTTTTGGGTGTTTCCCCTCTTCCTCCTTCCTTCAGGCGTCCAATGGAGGGCGACACGAGTGATGTTGTCTGGCTCTTTCCTAAGTATGTGCCCTATCCACCTCCATCGCTTTTTCCTGAGAATTGTTTTCATGCTTTCTTGATGGCATTGGGAGAGTAGTTCTTCATTTGAGATGGGTTTTGGCCAGAAAATTTAGTCACATTTAAGAAAAAAAAAAAACACTCCATCCGCGCATATTTCGTCTGCTTCCATGAAATCTCGTTCAAATAGCCCGCTGCTGACGTCAGCGCTGTGACGTCATGTCCAGGACGCCCGTACAGATGGAAAATGAAACTAAGCTGGCTAGCAACTTGACTGACCAGTACCTCGTGTTCATAACCCACTACAAAATGCCGCGAGTGTGTGCTGCATCGGGAGGTTCGGAGACAGCAACATCTGAATCGCCTCTTTCTTTTCACCAGTTTCCTAAGAGTCAACGCCGAAAGAAAGAATGGGCGTGTAAAATCAACAGAGTGGATGAGCATGGCAAGTTATGGATGCCGAAAAGCCACGACGTTGTCTGCTCAAAGCATTTTTTTGCCAGGTGATTTTACGCTAAGGTCAAGGCTCGGCGGAAACCACGGCATTCCAAAGTTCGTTCCCGAGCTAACAAGCGATGCCGTTCCCTCAGTGTTTGAGCACAACGAGGGAGAAAGAAAAACGGCTCCAGGCTGCAGCTGCCAGACGTGCATCGCTGGTTAACAAACGGAGAAGGCTGGAGGTGAGTTGGCCTACAGTAACAAATCATGTGCAGTACGATGAACGCCTGAGTGAATCATTAGATTTGAATCACAGGATGATGAAATTCGAAGTAGGACATTTGCACACATGTTACCACTCTGTGTCTCTCTCATGCCCAGTCTCTTGTGTTGACTACAAGTATTGCCAGATGTGTGAATGCTAGAAGTAGGAATACTGCAGTGCTTGAACTTGGCTGTTACTATGTTTGTAAACTTTACCACTGTATTACTACTCGTCCTCAGAAGTTTTAATGTGTTCTTTAGTTTCTGATTGAGAGATTGATTTGCAACAAATCATACATTAAAAAAAAATAAAACACAGAGCAGGATAGAAAGTATATTGTACATAAACATATTTTTATTTCAGTCAACCAATCATGTGAGTTTATAGCCCCCCCCCCCCCCCCCCCCCCCACACACCCCCCCCCCAAAGCTATGGGCCATATCTGGGTTGACACCTTGGAAGTTGATTTCTATCACTATCTTTAGGCAGGAGACTATACAGATACTCATTTATTTTGATTTACATGAACCACAAGATGAAGTGCTACCCCAAACCCATGTTAACATGAACTGAATATACATTTATTCTCAACCAAATCATCAACAGAACATTAATATGGTAGGAAGGGTAATCTCAAATAATTCCTCTGTACATAGATCAGTTTTGAGTGAAATGTCAAGTTATGGACTGGAACTGTCAGTTAATTTCCAAAGTGCTAAACTATGTGAGGCAAGCAGAATGCTTGAGGAAGCCTTGATGGTGATAACATCCCAGCAACTGGTATAGAGGATAAAGAAGCTTAAATGCATGCTGCTGGGACTTCTATCCTCAATGTTCTGCTTCCGTCACCCCAAAATTTTGTATATACACATTGATCATGATAGTGGACCCTCAAGTCCCAATCTACCATGACCACTGCCACATTCTGTTCCAGGCAGCTCAAAGGCCATTGCTGGCTCAGCTGAATCAGAGACAGCCACAGCTGAGCATGAAACAAGTGCACCTGAAGAAGAAAATGTATCGACAGATGAGGACACACAACATGTTGGTGTCTAAGCTGTAATACACCCAGTATGTTACTGACTTTTTCATTTTGCTCTTCACTCTGTTGTTCTTTTCTGTGTGTGGTGTGAGTTTGCGTTATGAATTAACTTCTTATTCTGGTGATGATGGTAGCGGTCATGGTAGTGCTTCATAATAGTTTTGATGAGAGACCGCTGTGTGATTAATGTAACCTGCATAAAACTTGAGTGCGGTGGTCCAACTATCCTTGAGCATATTCTCACTGCCCTCATTTTATCCATCTCCTTATCATGCAAGGTTGACAAATGATGTAGTGCAGTGGCTGTCATGCATTGTATGTGGGAGGGTTGGGGTGAATGTGGTGGAAGCTATGTGAAAAGGAGCGTGTGTGTGCCTGGGGACAATGAACAATGGCTCTTTATACTTAATGTGTGTGGTAGATTATTAGCCTTTGTTCGATTTCCCTCTGCTATTTATTTAGCATGTGTAATAAATAAATGTAAGTATGTATATGTGTGTGTATGTATGTATGTATGTGTGTGTGTGTGTGTGTGTGTGTGTGTGCATATATATATATATATATATATATATATATATATATATAAATATATATATATATGAATACACATACACACCACACTATTTAATTCATACTGTTTATTCCTAACCAGCCACCTTGGGTCATACCAGGGCTGTAATGTTATTAGTCAATTCATATCGCATTTTGAAAATTTTGAAAGTGCGGAAGAAAAGGGGGAGGGGGGGTAGAAGACACACACACACACACACACACACACACACACACACACACACACACACACACACACACACACACTTGTGTTCAGAGAGTAAATGAAATAACCAATTTTCAACTCAGAATCGGTTTCACTTTGAATGAATGTTTAGCAAAGTCACTTGTAGGGCCTTACATTTTGGAATATACGAAAGTGTTAACTGTTGCAGAATGTGAGGTCAAGTAAACAGCAAACCAATGTTCTGAGGACCATGACTGGAGAAAAACACAGACCACACTCCAGCTTCATGTGAGCAAATCGTCTCAGACTCCAGAGAAGGTGCACACTTCCACTGAATGCCAAACAGATCCAGTTGGGTGAGAGATTGTTCTGTGATAATGACAGCACAGATCAGCAAAGCTACTGAGATAATGATAGAACATACCATGAATGCTGTTGATATGACATTTATCCCTGTGAACACCTTAATTTAAAGCACAATAAACAAGTGCGAATTTGAAAATTTCACAATACAAAATGTCCTCTGCTAGAGCAAAGTAAATGACATACAAGTTTTATACACTGTGCAGATGCATCTATCTCAAGCCACTAAAAAAAAAAAAAAAAAAATAAAACTGCTTTTGAACTCCAAGCATGTTATTGGAGTTTTCAGTCAGAATTTGGAAAGTGTGACTACAAGCATCTGCACACAGGCATGTGCCTTGTGCTTGCATTGTGAATACATGCATTTGATAATGGTTGAGGTGTGTAAGTATTTTATTTATCAAATTTGTACAGAGTGTATGCACACACATGTGTGTGTGTGTGTGTTAATGTGTGCCTGTGTTGTTATTTTGCCAGGTGACTTTTCTACCAACAAAATCAGGTTTACAGCAATGTTATGGTTATCATGCTTTACTACAAAGAGTTACTCATAAAAACAGTCGTCTCTGCTTGGAGTGGTGTGTTCATTTCATTATTTTTTATGTGTGCTCTTGTCTGATATCATAGATGTGACTGCCATTTCTCAGTCTGAGATCATAAGTCATTTTCAGATTGAGCTCTGATTTTTTGTATTTGTTGCAGCCCAATCCTGAGAGGTGGTGATGAAATAGACTCTGATTCCATCCAGGAAGATGAAGATCCTCACTGGCAAAATAGCACAAAGCAAAAACGGTAACTTTATTTGCATTTGATTTTTTTTGTTTAAAGGCTTGTACACTGACCGTAAAGTTGCCACTATGAAGCCAATCAGTATATTTATCATCATTGACACTGATAAACTACAAAAAATATGTAGAAACTGAATATGTGTATGTGTGTGTGTGTGTGTGTGTGTGTGTGTGTGTGTGTGTGGTTGGAGAAGAACAAGTATGACAGGCTATCTACCAATTCAATGCATGTCAGTTATGATCACTTCATTACAGCAAATGTAGGCCACTGAGCCACAGTGCCCATTATTTTTTTTTTTTTACAAGTGGATTGATTCAAAGTATGGCTGCACATTTTTTAATCCTGTTCTTACATCGCAAAGGTTCATATGAACTTGCTGCTACAGCTAATATATCTGGATAACAGCATGCTTTTAATTCTCTTTTCAGAGCAATCAAGTTAGAAACTCCCGTGCGATGGAGCTGGAAGGGCTGAAGAAATCCCTGGAAAAAAAATTAAGGACAGTGTGTCTGTCAGCTACCTCATCACTGACAGACAAGCCAGTATTAAAAAATATATGAGGGAGCACCATACGAGTGGTTCAAGCGAACAACCGATAATCCATCGCTTTGATGTCTGGCATATGGCCAAAGGTAATGTAACATCAAACCCACCACAGGCACACGCTTTCTTACGCAATACATTTTAAAGGTTTAGCACACGGTTTATTAGCTGACAACAGTACTATTAGCACAAATGCAAACAACGGCATTTTGTATTTCAACACTCAATCATTAAAATAGGCAAGCACGTGTTCTTCAGTAATGAAACATTAAGATTATGCATAGCAGGTGCGGGTCCATTTGAAACCAAATAGAGGGAGAGCAAGATAGAAATAGTAAAGCAAGCAAGTTAAAAAAGAAATGGAGGATGGGGGTGGGGGCAGGAAGGAGAAAAATGAGAGGAAAAGAAAAAAGAAAGGAAGAAAGAAAGCATAGTCATGAAGAGAACAGGCATATGACATGCTTCAAGAAAAAAAAAAAAAAAAGATGCTCTATGGGCTGCATGCATGCAACCAAGGGCAAAAACACCTGATAATAGAAATTCAAAGTCCAAGCTATATGTGTTTCCATGTCTATCGTATTTGCCAGCAAGCCTTACCAACAAGCTTTGGTTTACAACCTAATTTTCCACAGCTGAAATCTCTTGATCTGTGGAGTGTCAGCAAGATTTTCCTTGGTGAATAAGACATCTGCATGCCCACTTTAAAGCACTGAACTGTTTCGGTATAATGATGTTTTTTTTTTTTTTTTTCTGTTTAAAACATGCCCTTCAAACATGTGGGTGAAGGTGCTAGGGCTGGATCAGTGCGGAGAAAACGTATAGACCCCAAACTGTAATGAACACTGCTGAAACATTTCTGTATAATTGTTTTCATAACACGTTTCAGGTGTTGGGAAGAAACTTGACACTGCAGGCAAGTCCAAAAGAAATGCTTGCCTTAGCCTGTGGAGTAAAGGCATAAAGAGGCACATGTACTGGTGCTCCACATCAACTCCTGAAGGCCCAAACCGACAACAAGAGGTGAAGGACGAGTGGCTGTCGATGGTCAACCACATTGCAGACATCCATGAAGGACATGGGGGGACTTTCCCTTGTTGTTTGCATGGCCCTCTGGAACCCCGAGCCTGGATCAGACCAGGTAACACATTGTACTTAATTTACAGAGAAAACAATAACACATTGTACTTAATTCATAGAGAAAACAATAACACATTGTACTTAATTTATAAGAAAAACAACAACACATTGTACTTAGTTTATAGAGAAAACAACAACACATTGTACTTAATTTATAGAGAAAAAACAATTGTACACATTGTACTTAATTTATAGAGAAAACAATAACACATTGTACTTAATTTATAGAGAAAAGAATAACACCTTGTACTTAATTTCTAGAGGAAACAATAACACATTGTACTTAATTTCTAGAGAAGGCAATAACACATTGTACTTAATTTCAAGAGAAAAAAAACAATCTCAGACCACACATTACAGTGGTTCCAGACTCGCCTTATGATCACAGAACTGACATTACATTAGTTGATCTTGAAAAAAGCGCAACCTGTTTATTTTGTTACAGGATTTGCATTTATTTTCAAGTTGAACGGCTTAATTTCTGTGAAACTGAGAACATTTAAACTTGTGTCCCATCAATCAATACTCAGTGGGAATAAACGTAAGAATTGAACCTGCATGAAAGACGACTGTTAGGTCATACTCTAAGCAAACACTTGTGCACAATCTAACCTTACTTTCAGAAATGGCGCTGTCCATTTCCATCAAGAAATTATACAGCAGATTCATAAAGCTGCCATTGTAGAGTTTAGTTTCTAAAACATTCTGTTTCAAGGTAATTAGGTAGTTAGTTCGAGTTGTTATGCTTTCAAACCTTGCTGAAAACTCCATCCAAATGCCTCCCCTCTCTCCTCCATCCCACCCCCCTCCTCCCCCCCCCCCCCCCCCCCCAACTTCTTTTCCAGTTTTTTCTAAGATACAAATCCCGTGCACATAATTATGAAATGTTAATGTCTTAACGTGTCTCCATTTCTTGGAAACTGTAAATCAGTAAACCATCACCAGTATGCACCCTTGGTTATCTAATTTCTACATTTGATGCCACAGCCACAATGTGGTTAGTGTATTATTATCAATCAAAAACATTTTATGTGGTCAGATTTTGCAGATCATTTTATAATTTCAAAACTAAAACACACGTACCAAGAAGCTGAGGTATGAATTTTTTCCTGCATAATCTCAATGTCATGCTGAAAGAACTGCCATAAGCACATTAGATTAAAACTGGTAAAATACTGTACAATGCCTGTCCCATATTCATCAGTCATATTACTGATGGCTTTAACCAGTTAATTATTGATATTTTTGTTTTCTGACACTGATTTCTTCTTTTATGTCAGACACACGTCAACATAGGATTCTGAAAGGCATCATCTGCAGCAAGTTCCTCCTCAGGGACATAGGGATGTTGTCACCTGATGTTCAGACAGCAAGCCCTAGAGTCCTACCATGCTGTTGTCTGCCACTTGGCCCCAAAGCTTTACCACTTCACTTATAATGTCATGGAAAGCAAGTATGTTTATAAGTTTCCTGTTTGATCAAAGTTAAGTGTGAAATTACAGTACAGTTTATTCCAGAGAAATCTGCGTTATGCTGAATAGCCCTCGTAATGAAACAAATACAAGTAAATGGGAGGGGGGGGGGGGGGGGGGGGGGGGGGGGGGTCCATTAACAAGGGGGTGGGGGGGGACCATAAAAAGGGGTGGTGGGGGGCCACACAATTGACTAATAGAACATGTACAAGTTTGCCATAATACAAGTGGTCTCGCTTTCATTCTGTTGAATATGGAAAAGTAATGTAGTCATAGTCTGTTCTGTACATTTCCAGTAACTATGTATGATTTCTTGTGGACAGACTGCTTCTTGCTGCAATGCATTTCAGTGCAAATGCTGGCCGCAAGCAGGCTGTGACTGATGATGGTGACCTCCAGTGGAAGATTGCCAGACCAAAATCAGCAAAGGGTGCTGCAGTCCCCATACCAGTCAAGGAGAAGCAAAGTAGAAGTATGAGACTGTTCAAATATTGACATTTTTTCTTTTTTTTTTTGTTGCAACTGTTACTTAGTTACTGTTTCAAAATGTTGAATTATTAACACATTAACTTGTTCATAAGAGGGCTATGCTGAGTCTGACAAACATTTTCTCAATTGTAACTGTTTAAGAGGTCAAACATTTTACTTGAGTTTGTTGTTGTTATAGTTTCAACTCTCTTTGATTCACGTTTTCATTAAACTGGGCAAGTTGCCAGCAACACAACTTCATCTCAGAAAAGGCATAATGTGACATCTGTTTTGTGTTGCAGACTACATCAATGATTTGTTTGAAGCTGTGACTCTACTAAGACTCACCTACCCAAGCTACAAAAGAGCAAAGCAGGCACAGCAAGAGTACAATTGCGCTGTACCACCACCCTTGAGCCACACAGCTCCTCAAGTGGACAAAGCGACAGTTGTTGCGCAACACCGTGCATGCATGAATTGGGCAACTACTGGACAACAGAGTCCACCTCAGTCCCAGTGACAATCCACTGTCACACAAAAATATGTTTCAAACATGCTGTCCTTGTATCATTTTCAGTGTTCAATTTGGTGGTTCTCATGTCTGCAAACCTGCCACTGTTGAATCATATCTTTTCCATTTTTGCTTACTTTTTATGTTAACAAAAAATTGCTCTCATGTGTTCTTTGTTCTGGTGACATATGTATGTGTACTTGTGTGCATTAAAATGAATGTATTTCTGTTTCCGTTTTTCCCCTGACTCGCAAAGGGAGTTGTTGGCATCCCTAAGCATGACTATATTTATTTCTCTTATTTATGATTTTCATTCCCATCTTTTTCTTGTACCACCAATGCACTGAGACTGATCATAGCAATTTCACATGTAAACAGAATAAGCATTTCCTTCACATAGACCACACATTTGATTTTATTTGTCCACCATCTATCCGTCCATGTGATAAGGATACCTGCTAGTGAAAATGTACACATTGTGCAGAGTGGACCCTTGCTTGCTGCCATTTAGTATGGTCTCTTACCCCCCCCCCCCCCTAAAAAAAAAAAGATTCTTATTTCTTCTGAACTTTCATTCCCCCCCACTTCCCCGAGATCAAGAAATTATGCAGGATGGCCAACATTTTTAGCATGACCAAGTCTTGTCTGCCTGAAGGATGGCCGTCAGTCTGTAAGTAGTAATGGCAATCTTTCTGTGTGAATACTGGGTTTTTTCCCCCTTCTTTTCTGAATGCGACATTCTTCTCTTTAATAGCTTTATGCCCCCCCTGAGACTTGCAACTTTTCACTCTTTGTTACCTGCTGTGTTCCCTCATTCCCACCTTTTACCTTTCTTCTGCCCATTCCTTTCCCAACCCCTGTGTCACACCCAGAGCCTCATCTCTCTTCTTTATTTCCTATTCTTTTTATTGTTCTTCCCACCTAACCTCTGCACCACCTCCACCCTTTTAAAAAAAATCATGGTGACAGCTCTCCAGCTCTTTCTCTTTATCAGATGTGGCTGTACAGTTTTTCCATGATGGATCTTTCAGTCCCCACCCTCTGCCCTCGTTGTAGGGTTGGGGAACCCCTTTTCCACTTCAACATACTCTAAACCCTTCTGTGTACTCATTGTTGTCATCCCCAATGTTGCTACACACAAGTGGCAAGCTTTTTCCTTTGTGGGTGTGTGGCGATTTTAGTTCATGCACTTGTTCTATTTGTTTATCAATTTACCTGCTTTTATTTTTTTTTTTAGTAAAGCTAAAGCTGCATGCTGGGGTCTCTTTCATTTTTGATCAATGTGACTGTAAACTGAGTTTACTGTATCATTCTTATAAACTGTGTTTCATGTACATAAAAATGTGCCATGCTATACACTATCACTTACCAAGACATTAAGCGGCATACTTGAATCCAGCATATTTCTCTTAGGGGTACTTGGCCCTTACTGCTGATACGAGGCATGCTGGAAGTGGAATCCGATTGCCCCTACCAAGAGTTGACCGCCAGATCCAGCGCACAAAATTACAGTACGCCACATGCCTATATGTTCTGAAATATAAATCATATCACAGTTTCTGTCACTGGGAGCATCTTGAAATAAAAATGATGCAATAGAGACAGATACATTCAGTATGTCGGGCTTTTAGGTAACATTTGGATAAGAAGTGTTATATCTCCTCTTACCACTGTAATGTCTTTTTCTTTTATGTTAATTGACAGTTCTTTTATGCCTAAATTTAATAACATGCTAAAAGTTGTCCAATATAAAAGACAAAAAAACAATGATGATCTGCAAATCTTTCAATTATACATGGCAAGAACATCTGCTTACTTGTGAGGTCTCTGTGTTCGTATTCCTCTTTCCACTGATTTCTTGCGACTTGTTTGAGAAGCACTATGGGTGCATCAATGCTATACCTGAAACAACAGAAACTGTACAAATCAAATCATTTCTGGAATTGCAGTGTTTACTTTGACATATGAGTGAGTGGGTGACTGTTGAAATCCAGACATTAACTCATACCACATATATTGGTGTAGGCTTATTAGCCTCTTGCCTGCTCTATAGAATGTCTGATATTCAGTTTTTTATTGCATAACAAAGATATGCAGGAGACAACTAAGTTGGACTAACTTCCAGTATTTAGATTTGTCTTGGAGTACTAATATGCTTCCCCATGTTTGTCTCTTTAATTTTGAACACGTTTAAGTATTCCTGTTGCAACAATATAGGATGAAAAAATCTGAAGGTTAATAACCCCAATCGGAAAAAAGTGATCAAGCGAGTTGAATCAAAAGTTTCAATACTTTTCATGGAATGTCCTGGCTGTTGGGATATAAGTCAACAGATTGTATGTAGTTTTGATATAATAACCATGCAGAATTTTGACATGTAAACTCAGTGTCATCATGCCAGCATCATTCATTACAAATGCAAGAATAATGCTCAGTTCTATTGAATGAGCAGATTGCTCTTCCAGGTGTTTGGCTTTTGTACAAAAAGAATGAACTTGCCTTGAATTAACTTTCTTTCCCCTGCACTGCTTGGTTCTTTATGAATTCCAAACACGGGCAAGTTGCTTGATTGAATGTTAAGCAGACTGCAGTAAACTAGGTGAGTGGGCAGTTTCAAGAAAGCATTATCAACTCACAAAACAAAAGTTAACAGGTAAATTTTTCACAGAGAGCACAGTCACTGAAAGCATTCATGCAACTGCTATTCATCAATTGGAAGTTTTGCAAATAGTGTCTTCTTCACAATTTGGGAAACTATTTTAAAGATGTTTTTTTCATATGGATGAATACATAAAAAAATTTCTTCAAGAAACAAGAAATAAGATTTGTTTTATGTTTAGAAAGAAAGAGAATTTTTTTTTACAATTATAGCTTCATGACCGAATACAACAGTATTTTCAGGCAACATTAACCCAGCATGAATATTACACACACACACACACACACACACACACACACACACACACACACATATATATATATATTACTTTTTTTCCACACAAAAGACACTGCAGCATATGCGACACACACATTTAGTGCTCAGCTACAAAAATGACCAAAGCTTTGCACCTACCGGCTCAGGCAATTACTGAAAAAACACTTCATGGCTGGTGATGCACTGTTGGCCTTCTTCCAGCATGTTGGCCACTTTTCCATAGGAGTGGCAGCAGATCCTCTCCTCCTCTTTCTGCCCTGGCCACTCTTTGCATTGGCCACACCTGCACCAAGATCTGGAAAAAAAAGATGTTAACAATAACATTAAATACATATGGACGCACAGTTAAATAATGAAGTAGGTATTTCATCATGTTAATCTCTGCTACAGCAAATGAACTATTTGACAGGTATTCATGTATCTATTGCCACAGTTATATTTTGCCATCAAAATATGTATCAGCCGGAGTAATTTCTGTATCAAGATATTTTCCCGTTCGGGGGTTTGACTTGCTCAGAGCGAAGAAACACCATGTGGAAATCACACAGAACAGCACCTGAGGAAGTGGCTTTCTGAAGTCAAAAAGACAATAAACAGACATTAAAAAGGCAGTCAGCTCTGCTGAAAAAAAATGGACATTTTGTTTCCAAGATGATATGATCTTTCATTTAAAGAAAATAAGGGATGATAAAAGAAGCTCCTGTTTCATTGTCATCCAGAATGGATCCATCAGTGTAGGTTTTGAGACGACAAGAATATGTATTTTACAAATATTCATTTACTGTTAAGCCGATTATGTTTTCACTATGATTTGTTTTTGTAATGTGAAACATTTATGTCAAAAGTTGTCAAACGTTTTGGTGTATATATTACTGGAAAGTGAAAATGGAACTACCATATTGAATATTTGTCAACCAAAACAAGTTAAAAGCTTAACTGTTTTGAAAGAAACATGTAAGTAATATTAGGGTCAAGATGTTGCCACACATACGCATGTTTCGTCAACACGTGTCTGCTCCAGACTAACATTCGGTGAGGATATCTTTTCAGTCCCCGTCATTCTCATTGAAGAGAATGCACAGCGTGGATTGCAAGGCACTCTTCTTCTTCTTCTTCTTCTTCTCTGCTGCTGCTGCTGCTGCTGCTGCTGCTGCAGTCAATTTTTCCCTTTTTTTTGCATCGGATCTTCAATCCCGTCGCCACGATGGTACTCACAATCTTCTCGAGGTCTTGACGGCTGCCCCAAAGCTGTATCTGCAGCTCTGCACCCTCTGGTCAGGTTTGACACCAATGAACATCATGGGCTGGACAGTGTTGGAAGATGTGTTCTGGGGTCTGAGATCCAGTGCCACACGGACAATCGTCTGTGTGGGCAAATTCGATTGAAGTGTTAGACTGGTCTGAAAAGGATTGTTAGCTGGTATACCTGGAGCTGATGGACTGGATCAGCACCACTGTCTGCACCCAGCCTTCTCTTCCACTGGTTTTGATATTGGTTTGTGGTCGTAGTTTTGGCTTCTTTGTGGGTCACAGGGTGGCTGAATTGCTCCATATTGCTGCCAGCCTTGGACAGAGCGTCAGCCTTCTCATACCCAGTGATATCCACAGTGGGATGCCATTCCCAAGGCAGTCAACTTGCATTGCATTTACCTTATCACACATCACCTTTAGGTCCATAGAGAGAGAAAGCTGTGTCACCATTAGACGATCA
>JADBJO010000740.1:32500-35000 GCA_016801955.1 Conus betulinus
AATTCTGCGCACTTTGCGCTTTCCCTCCACAAAGTGAAACTGTCTTCCTGTTCTGCAATGTTTCTTGTTTGTTGAGGCCAGCTGTGATTACTGGATGCTGTGGGTCGGCAGTGAGCCAGTGGTGCCAGAACAACTGCCGAGTCCTCAATGTTCAGCGTTTGTTTCATCAGTTCGCAATGAATTTCCATACATTTCATCAGTTTTGCAGCCGGATACCTCGGGATTTGATCAGCTGTAGATACTGGCTTACAATCCACCCTGTCAAAATTTAGTGACTGTCCAATCCAAAACTTGTTTCGAAGTTTCTTACGGGACAGAGAGACCGAGAATAAAACTAAAACATAATACCCCGTTTCTGCCCGCAGGGCCACTCTGGTGGGTGACCTCCCAGCGTGCTGATATTGACAGTGTGCTGTAGAGTTCTGCTGCTGCACCTGAGACGGGACGGATCTAAGGTGCGGGTTGGGGTAGCGGAGTGGGAGGATTAATGCCATTGAGGGTGCTTGAAAGATAGGAAAATCAAACTAGAAAAAAAAATCCATAACAAGGAATGCAAACACTGCGCGCATCAAGACATCCCCTGACTGCAGAAATGTCTTCAGGCGGTTTTTTTATTTTATTTTATTTTATTTTTTTTACGGTTTCCCTTCTGGATTCCATCGTTTGCACTTTAAAAATCTCCAGTGAATATACGGACATTCCGTTTAACAGTGTTCACACGAGTTATAGCTAGGCCTAAAAGGTTGAAGTGCCATAGCCCGATCACGGAAGTGCTGTGAACTAGGTGAGGGTTTCGTGTCAACGGCATTGTGGAAACGCAAGGTCCATACCGCTCACCTTCCACCGCCTTAGGTTGTCCTGAACTGAATCAGGTACTCCTTTACTGCTGGATAGACAGAGTGGGGTTTCAAACCGTCAAAACCCAAGGCCACGGGTACTTTCAAGTCAAACCCTGCAGCATCAGTGTCTGCAAGTCCGCGGCTCCATCAAAGGCTTGACTTAAGGGTCGGTCCTTTGGACAGATATACGAACAGACACACAGGACTGAAAAGGACACATCTCTTGGCAGTGCCGCCAATTCATACGTTTAGTGCCTGAGTGATCACCCTGCCTTTGAAAAATCCAGGACCGTGCCGACCTTAGAGACCACACGCCCTGCAGAGATGCCTCGTCTTTCAAGACGAAGAAGAGGAGTGTCTCTCAAGACGGAGAGGGAGGCGTGGAGGGAGATAGGGGAGGGGATCGAGGGGGGAGGGGAGGGGGGTGGCGATTGCGACTCAACTGACCACTAGGCTCTAAGACTGCCAGCAGGACTTCGGAGCACACAACATTTGTTGCCAGGCCTACGTACACCAACACAACAGACAAGAAAATTCCCCGTGCATCGGCTTCTTGCATTACGAATACGAAGAAGAAGAAAAGAAGAAGAAAGAAGCAGGCTGAGAAGGAGAGAGGAGGAGGAGGAAGAGGAAGAGGAGGGCTATTCAGGGCCGTGTTGTACTGTGAAGGAGAACGCTTCCGGAGTTGTCTCCTCCACCTTTGAAGGTCGTGGGCAGGTGCGGCGGGCCTGCTTGTGCCTGGGTTTGGGCCAACCCCGCCCCCCCCCCCCCCCCCCCCCCCCCCCCCCCCCCCCCCCACCATCCCCAGTTGACTTAACATCGTTGTCTGTCCACGTCTCTCTGTGCCTGCTCTGTCTCCTCTCCCCATGCACTGTGTCTGGGAGGCTGTTCGCGTGGAGTTCGCGTGATCTTGCCACATGTCTATCATACCACTTCAGCATCGTCAGCAGGTCTTCATGGTGGCTCTGGTCCTGTCTGATGATTGTGCGGACTACGTCATTTGTGGCACGCGTAGTGTAAGAGATGCCGGTATTTTTCTGAACCATCTTATCGCCAGTGCCTTAAAATCTTCTGGAATTTCTGTTTTCTGCTGTCGGGATCCACGACCGATTCGAATGCACGCGGGAAGGGGGATAGCACGGCTAAAGAAATTTAAACTCCACCTTGGACTTATTTTTAGAGCACGTTGTTGTTTTGCCAGAATTCGTCTCTCTCTCTCTCTCTCTCTCTCTCTCTCTCTCTCTCCCTCTCTCTCTCTCTCCTCTCTCTCTCTCTCCTCTCTCTCTCTCTCTCTCTCTCTCTCTCTCATAGTTTTGCCAGAGCTGCTTCTGTTTGTGCCGTTCATGCCATAGTTTTAGTGTGAAGATGTTTTCTAATTACCTTAAAAGCATGATGATGATGATGATGATGATGATGATGATGATGACGACGACGACGAATTCAATTACCATGGTGATGACGTTGTCGAGGAGGAGGGGGATGCTCATGGTGAAAAAGAGAGTTTACATCACTTTCGTGTCTCCTCATGTCACAACCCAAGAGTCCCGAGCATGGGGAAATCAGAGGGTTTATCATCATCATCATCATCATCATCATCATCATCATCATCATCATCATCATCATCATCATCATCATCATCATCATCATTATAATCATCATCA
>JADBJO010000740.1:42500-55000 GCA_016801955.1 Conus betulinus
TTCTAAATCCTATGGTACACATAATACACAAAGTTCAGATGAGATAGAGACAAAGTTATGAGGATGTTTTGACAGCAGTATTGATGATTTCTAGAAAAAAAAATTGTTGTAATAAACTGAAATGACATGTTGACAGTCTCTCTCTCTCTCTCTCTCTCTCTCTCTCTCTCTCTCTCTCTCTCTCTCTCTCTCACACACACACACACACACACACACACACACACACACACACACACACACACACATGCACACACATATGCTTTCATGTCTACACATGCACACGCACACACACACACACACACATATGCATTCGTGTCTACACGCGCACACACGCACACACATACACACACATACGTATGAGGTGTGAAAATCCTCCTCTGTGATGGAAAATACTCAGAATTGTTTATGTAGTATGCATGAAAAGTGAAAATAATGAAAAAAAAAGGACAAAAAGAAGAGGAAGAAAAAGAAAACAAAGGGTATGAGAATATCATTATGGTTCAGTCAGAATTCCTTTTATTAATTTTCAGCCTTTTTCTTCTTTTCGTTTCATGCCTGCACACACACACACACACACACACACACACACACACACACACACACACACACACAGAGTACACACACAAGTGGGCGGGGCATGCACACACACGGGGCACACACACACACACACACACACACACACACACACACACACACACACACACACATACAAGTAATGAAGTATACACGTGCATATGCTTATACACACATGTATGCATGCTTGCACACATAGTCATGAACTTGTGCACACACACACACACACAAACATCTTAGGTTCTGTGATGGATAATAATACAATAGGTAACAAGGTGTGTGTCAGATGCCCAAGATAAGTGTTGTTTGTGTTGATCGCTTTGTGTGTGTGCGTGAATGTGTGTGTGTGTGTGTGTGTGTGTGTGTGTGTGTGTGTTCTGCAGACTGTTGTAACTAACAGAGATCTGAAGCCAGTCAAATGTTTTGCATGTCAGCAGAATTGTTTAGCAACAGCATGTAGTGCAGACAGTCAGATTAAGCACCAATTGAATCAGCCACAAATAACAACAGTGCACAGAAAAATTTGTGTTTGATACAAGTCGTACGTATTGCCATATAAATACATCTTACAGTGCATACCCTTCCATGGTTGCGGCCAAGTCCCTGGTCATGCACGTCAGTAATAGGTCTAGTCTAGTCTGATATAGATTATATAAGAATGTTTGATCTTCAGAATTAGTCGATCAAAAATCTGTTTCTTAAAGTATGCTGAACCAGCCAAGAAAAAGTCTTCAAAAGTAGAATGTTTGATGAACTATTCTCAAGATCACCACTATAGACTAGATGTCTCTGTGTGTACTGTCATTTTCACTGTGTTGTGCATCATGACAACTCTGGAATTTTAGCATTGAGGTTTACAAATTTAAGTATTGGAACAACACTTAGAATGTAGAATAAAACTCTGAAGTGTTCACTAAGTTTGTTTTGAATGTATCTTGTAGTAAATAACCAAATTTATTTCCAAGAGAGCTAGACAAACTCCTGAAAGTTGGATCACTTTTAGATAGCAAATTATTCCATGGAAAAAATCTGCAAAACTAGATAGGAAATTTGTAACTTATATTTAAAAAAATGTGCAAGTAGTTTGTTTACATGCATTTGTGTGACTGATGTTTGTCATTGTAGTCATGCAGTCTGAAGGTAAGGATCCAAACACTGATGTTAATGAACGGTCATTGTGGTCATTCACCGGCGGTTGAAGGATAAGGATCCAAAACACTGATGTTAATGAACGGTCATTGTGGTCACTCACCGGCAGTCTGAAGGGATAAGGATCCAAACACTGATGTTAATGAATGGTCATTGTGGTCACTCACCGGCAGTCTGAACACTGATGCCAGTGACCACAT
Source organism: Conus betulinus (assembly GCA_016801955.1). Classification (NCBI taxonomy): domain Eukaryota; kingdom Metazoa; phylum Mollusca; class Gastropoda; order Neogastropoda; family Conidae; genus Conus; species Conus betulinus. Next base: position 44,423 of record JADBJO010000740.1, read on the forward strand.
CTTGGGTCACCAAAGTCTTCGGTCTGGTTCCAAAATTTGGTTTTGGATCCAAGACCAAATTTTTTGCCCAGATCAAAGAGACAGGTGACTGTTCGTCCTTTGTTTCATTGTTTTGAATGTTATTTGTCCTACCTGAAGAAGACCCAGTGGGTTGAAATTCACTGTGGTTGCTTTGTAATTCATTTGTTCCTTCATTTGAAGAGTAATACTTGTTTCAAGTTCCACCTGTAGTCAATACACTTTGAGACTGATAGGTATGCATGCTGTCGTGTACTCTTAGAAGAAAAATTCTACAGAAAAGCACTTTTGATTTTTGATAATAATTTGAAGGGAAAAAATGTACGTTGAATTATTATTTTGTTTAAATTTGAGTGTGAAAGAAAAGAATCCTTCTATTAAAAAAAAAGGAGTTCAAATCCTCTGTGTGTGTGTGTGTGTGTGTGTGTGTGTGTGTGTGTGTGTGTGTGTGTGTGTGTGTGTGTGTGTGTGTCCTCCATACAGCAGCAGTGTGTAGGTTTTACAGACCTGTTTACGTGTGTACGATTTCACCATATTTTGTACATACGTTCGGCGAAAATACGATGGATACGAGGAACTGAAAAGAAATACATCGAACAAAGTTCTGGAGACAAAGTCCTTGAGCAGTAATTGAACTTGGGTACAAAGAAAAAAAAAAAAAAAAAAAAGAAATTGTGGCGGAGGCTTTGACCAAAAAAAGCACAACTGTTGCTAACTTCTGCACGTGAAATCGGTTTTACAGTGCCTGTTTCTTCAACAACGTACCATGCAATGTTGAAAAACCAGTGAGAGAGCCTGAACGTGTGCCAAAGTATGCTGATGAATCAGGTTTGAAAGTAAATTGTATCAGAACGAACCTGTTTTCTCGTAATCGGAGCAAGATTATGTGGTTCTCACTGGTAAGAAGCATCTGCAGTGTGTTGATGGCAGGTGCATCTGCAAACTGAAGGACCCTCCCTGCAGTGTGTTCTCACTGGTTTTGCATCTGCAACAGAAATGTGAAAACAAAATGAAGGACCCTCCACTGTGTCTTTGCAGAAATGTGAAATTATGTTCACACTCTTTGCAGAAAAAATACGCTTATTTTGTTGGAAAGTATACCAAAAGCAGATTTAGGGTGAACAGGTCTGTTTTTATATTAGTGTGCACAGTTTGTGAGCTTGCAGATATGAACTTCAGTACAACAGAAACACTGGAATAATGCTGTTTTTTTGTTTGTTTTTGTTTTTTGTTTGTTTGTTTTTTTTTTGATATCATTATTGGTGTTGTAGTCTAATGTGAGAATTTTTTTTTAAGGCTGTGATATTTTTGTTTAGTTCAAATTGTTTAATGGGTATTATACTTTCTTCTGATTTCTACAGTAAAATTGAATCCAAGTGGTGTGAACATGTGCGGCACGACCAAGGTGATTTGTTCTACATTGACGTGGACGGCAAGACACGAGCCAGAAGCAACTCTCTACCACCCCAGACACCACCCCTTTCCCTGCCATGCTCTGTACCCACAACAGTCACCGCCCTCAGTCGACAGAATGAGGGGCGTCACAGTGACAGTGCCGTGGTGCCTTCCAGACTCCTCCGTGGCAGCGCCAGCGAGGAAGAAGATGAGGAGGAAAGGCTTCGCTCACGTGCCGAACTACGCAAGAAAAGCAAGCAGCTGCACCAGGTGCTGCATAAGAAACAAGACCATACGAAGAATGGAGAAGTGAAGAGAGCAGAGCAGATAAGAAAAATCAAATCTGCTAATAATGGTGAATTGGAGAATCCTGCCCTCAGCCAGAACAGCCGTTCCAGAATGTTGCTGTCACAGACTGCCAACAAAGCAGAGAGAGTCAATGGTAGGGCTGCAGGCCAGGACCACACTGGTGCTAGTCAACGACACAAAAATGGCCCCCATCTCAAGGATGTTGTTCTTGTGCCAGACTTTTCCAAACACACAGAATCTGCCAGCAAGCTGGCCAGTGGTGCTGACTCTTTGAGCTGTTGCTGGGTATAGCTCTGTGTCGCTACAGGCAGCGGACGGCTGCTTCAGCGGGTGGGGAACTGCGTGAACCACAAGGGGAAAGCAAGGAGCGCAGCTGGTGGTGCAAGGGGTGGTCTCGGGTTCTCCTGCCGACAAGTCTGGAGTTGTTCACAGAGGTCTGTATGATGATTGTCTATGACATTGTGAAACAGGCTGTTGAAGTATCAAGACTTAACGTTTTAGAACAACTTTTTTGTAAAATGAAAAGAGACTGCAATTACTACTAAATGTGTAAATTATAATGAATGTGTCCATAGTTCATTGATTAAACTTTAGGAAAAGAGGGGGAAAAAATCAGCCTTGTGCATATCATGTGTGCATGGGGGAATGGGCACAAAGAATGCATGTGTGAGTGTCTATTGAATTATGAGTAATGTTTGTGACTTGCATAGAGCAGTGATTGTTTTTGAGGAGGGAAACCAAGGTCCCTTTCTTAGTAGTCACTTGTATATAAAGTGTTTGGAAATTAGGTATGACCATGGTCTTGGGGCAGTTTATGTTATCTAATATTGCATCAAAGCGCTTTAACTGTAAACTCATCTGATGAAAATGCCATAGATAAATAAGAATCGTATTTGAGAGCAAACAGTATATTTAAGTGAGTGCTAGAATTTTCATTCACGGTCACAAGTGACAAAAGGGGGCATAATGATCATTACAGAATTAAAGGAAACTGTTTAAATACATACACACTCACACATTGATGTACAAAGAAAATACTGATATTATAAATTCAACTCTTGAGCTAATCTTTAAAAAGAAGAGTAGAAGTTGGAATTTATCCCATGACTGGTTCACAGGAGACATGCTGCAGTACCTGAATGGCCAAGAAGTCACCTGGTCCAATTTGAACAGTGTAGTTCACGGCATCAAGAGAGAGGTACGTTTGGCGTGTTTCTATGCTGATACTCTGTGGGTTTTTGTGTCTGTGTGTTTGTATGTCTGTGTGTCTGTGTGTGTTTATAGTTTGGCAAAGTGTTAGACACATGTATAGGCATGTAATTTGCAAGTTTCAAGTCTTTGTCACTGAAGTTTATTGAATGATGGATGCATTTTTTGTAGGCAGTCATTACAGTTAAGTGTTTGAATCCACAAACATCTGAACAAGACTACAATCGATGGAATTGTTACATAAAATCTGTTTCAAGCTTTTCTGTGCTTTTGAATGGAAGTGAATAAACAAAGTAGGTTTTGATTGCTTTTGTACTTTATTTTAGGAAGTTTGTACTTCATTTCTGGATCTGGAAGTTATAGCTTTTTTTTGTTGTTGTTGTTTCTTGTTTGCTTTTTTGTCCTGTTCTCTCTTTTTTCCTGACCACTCCATCCAAATATCTCCAATCCTAATGCTTTTTCTGCTGTTTAACTGTTGGCATCTTTGAGCAGCCTCACTCTCAGTGTTGCTTGGTTTAACGCAGTGACATTGTATGGAAGTTTTAACTTAGGTGTCCGCCCACACCCTTTTATGTGCTGAAGTCACCATGTAGCTTTTTTTTTTTTTTGTATTTGTCAATGCAGCCATGAACTCCAGTCCAAGGGAATTCATAGGGGCCATAGACTGACCATGTATGCAGTTCTTCCACTTGAAACTCTTGAAAATCTGTGTCACCCCCTCTGCACACTTAAGACACATACATGCATACAGATAACAATTTAAAAAATGTTACATCTTGCTTCTGATTGGTTACTTGCAAATAAAAATGATGACAGAACTGGTAAGGTTCCAGTTGTGACAAGAGGATGGGGCACATAAAAAACAAATCTATACCCTGACTCAGTCTGATGGGGATTGACCAAGAGAAGGTTTATGTGTACATATCAGATGAATGATAGACTCCTGGGAGAAAAGATGTTGGGGGGGGGGGGGGGGGGGGGGGGGGATAGATAGATGGACTGGCAGCAAATAAATGTCAGAAGAGTGTCTGTAGACTGATGGGAGAAGCTGGAGTGGGACATGCACATAGGCAAATCTTGACATGCTCCTGAGAATAGAACAATTTAGTAGGATTTTGCTTCCCACATCCCAACTCTTCAAGGTTTTGAGGATCCCCACCCCCCGCCTGCTGACAGATTTACTGTATTGTTCTCTGAAATGATAAAGGGGGCTGGCACCTCTGTGCATGTATGGATGAATGCAGTCATGTAAGCTTATGTTTGTGAGCAATTTATCAGGTTTCTCAGAGAACAAAAGTTCACTTTTTTCCTTTAAATTTTGATCTTTTAGGCTTTTGTTTATCATTTTCATGTGTACCATGTATTGTGCTGGGTCTTTTGTGTGTGTGTGTGTGTGTGTGTGTGTGTGTGTGTGTGTGTGTGTGTTTTCTTTATTTTTTTATAATTAGAGGTGTGCACTACAATGTGAAGCCCCTTGCTGTCTGTAAAACCCTGTCATTATGATCGCCTGTACTTCACAGGTGAGGTTGACCCTGCAAGTGCCCAAGATTGTTGGACCAACTTCCTGCAGTCAGGGCAGCGTTGTGTCCAATGGGTCCAGTCGCTTGCCAGCCTACCACAACCTGTGTCTGCTGGTGACTGGCAGAGACATCTTTAACCTGCAGCAGCAGCTTCTGCAGTACAGCTGCATCGCCTTGTACCTGACCCTGTGCAGCAGTGACACTGGAGAGAAGCTCCCAATGTGAGTAGGGTGGGGTGGCGCTGGTTTGGGTGTGATGGCCTGTGGAAAGAGATGATAGGGAGAAGTGTAGAAGGTTGGGACTGGAACAGAACAGGACCTTGGATGTTCCTTTGTAGAGGAGTTCAAGTGAGTGTCATGGGCATTACCATGGGAGTGAAGGAGTTCAAGTGAGTGTCATGGGCATTACCATGGGAGTGAAAGGAGTTCAAGTGAGTGACAGGAGCATTACCATGGGAGTAGAGGAGTTCAAGTGAGTGACAGGGGGATACCATGGGAGTGAAGGAGTTCAAGTGAGTGACAGGGGCATTACCATGGGAGTAAAGGAGTTCAAGTGAGTGACAGGGGCATTACCATGGGAGTAAAGGAGTTCAAGTGAGTGACAGGGGCATTACCATGGGAGTAAAGGAGTTCAAGTGAGTGACAGGGGCATTACCATGGGAGTGAAGGAGTGCAAGTGAGTGACAGGGGCATTACCATGGGAGTAAGGAGTTCAAGTGAGTGACAGGGGCATTACCATGGGAGTAAAGGAGTTCAAGTGAGTGACAGGGGCATTACCATGGGAGTGAAGGAGTTCAAGTGAGTGACAGGGGCATTACCATGGGAGTTGTGCCACTGACAGGACAAGCATGCGGACGACCACTTCTGCCTCGCTGTTCTCCATCCCCCAACTATGTCTCTGTTCTTCCTACAAGAAGAATAATGGGAAGAGGGGGAGAGAGATGGAATAAGGGAAAAAAACTGATGTTTTTGCAAGGAGAGAGGATGAACACTTATTCTTGTAGCTAATTTGGTGTCTGTCCACTCTGAGCTCTATTTCTGTGAAAGAGAGAGGCACATAATATACAAGGGTCTGGCAAGAATTTAACTATTTGCTGTTTGCAGCATCAGTTTTAGTATGAGAGCCAGTAATAATGATCTGTAGTAAGCTATCGTTTCTCCTTTCTTTTTTTCATTGCAGTAACTCAAATCAAAGCTGTACAAACTATAAGTCATTCTGCAGACATGCAAAACTTCAATCTGCACAATATACGAGAGATTACTCATGCTGAGCTAACTGGAAAACAAAGCTGGCAAGAACTAGGTTATGTTTTACTTGCTTTTTTTTCTTTACTGACACCACTTATGAAAGTTTCATGATTCATTTACTGACAGGTTTAGATGGCTTCCAGATGTCTCTTCTGGTCAAAGGCATTTTTTTGTAATTGAAGGGGGAATTCACTTGGTTTGTAAAAAGAAAGAGGTCCTTCATCACTTCAACTGTCGGTTGTTTTTCATTTCATTGGACAGATACAGTGAAACCTGTTGATAGAAACCTTCTGAGGTAAAACTGCCTCCTCCATTTACATTTGAAAAAAAAGGACTTGTTATTAATGGAATGTCTTTCTTTTTATTTCTAGATTTAGATGCCAGTAAAACCTCCTACCACAAACATCTTTAATGAAAGTTTCACTGTTCTTCATATGTTTGAATTTTATTTCAAATTCTGTTGACATTCCTTTTCAGTTACCGGCATGTGTTCTGCGTCACAGTGTGTTCATGAAGTTTGTACTTTTTTGTTATATTTTCTGACATCAAAGTTCTTGATATCTTTGTGACGTGTGTTAAATGTGTCACAGAGAATATTAATAAGACACTCAGAATTAATCTCAATTGGCATTGTTGTCTCATGTGCAGGAAGACATAGTGTACTCTTTCCCTCCCCAAGAAGAGGCATTGACCAACATCCCGTGGTCTGTTTCTAACTCTCAGCTCTTCGTTACAAGACAGTGTACAGTCTGGTGCTGAAATGTAAGCATAGAGCAGTGTGTGTTCGTGTGTTCGTGTGTGTGTGTGTGTGTGTGTGTGTGTGTGTGTGTGTGTGTGTGTTCCATCAATACATCCTTTGCCAAACATCATTTCCTCACTTTCACTTTCAGCCTTCTTAGATCTGAAGATAACTCCCAGAATGTGTGCTGTTTTAGTGTATTGTGTGTGTTCATGTCCTTCAGTTGCTTCATGTTGCTATGCCTTTGGATCAAATAGTAGTTCATATAGTACAGCCTGTTGACTTTACTGTTAGAGGTAAGTGCCAGGTAGATGTTTTATTTGTCCCAATCATTATTGTCAATGTTATTTTTGTTATCATCATCTCTTCATTACTACCACATTTTTGTGCACTGTGTTGTATCAGTTGCAGTCGTTGTTTTCACTGACAGAAGTGTGTGTTGCCCGTTCAGTGTTACATTTTACCTGCTAGTTCTACTGCAGTTGGTCATCTGGTATTCATTGTTGCCCGTTCAGTGTTACATTTTACCTGCTAGTTCTACTGCAGTTGGTCATCTGGTATTCATTTATTCGTCAGTTTTTACCTGCTAATTTTCATTGGAGGCTAATAACTGAAGTGTTGATTGATACTCTTCACTCACTGATTGATACTCTTCACTCACTGTATTATTAATTTATCATTGTATGCTGATGAAAGGTTACAATTATGATCATACAGTTCTTATCTCCTCTGGGGAAGCAGAGGTGTATATCTAACACATATGAGAAGACCATTTTCAGTATGAAAAAAGAAAAAACTGCAAAAAATTAAAGCCTGCTGACAACATGACTTAATGTGTGTTTTGTTATGCCCTATAATCATGAAGAAAAGATTATGATGAATTAGCTAGAAATATCTATGGGCGTGCTTCAGGAGCTGATAGTTTTCAGCTGTCTTTTAGCATGAATTTAATTGTAAATGTCCCTTTGTTAAGTAAAGGAGCAAAATTTTGATATTTTGTTGAGAGAATTTCTCTTGTCAACATTTTTTATTATCTACTCTCTGTTCATGTATGTGTTGTTTGTATATTTGTAAACCATTATATTTCTTTAAATTTTAAAGAAAACAGTCATACCCATCAAATAATTAGACATCCATTCCTTATCTTTATATCGATTTTTGGTTGTTTTTTAAAATGAATTGATAAAACACAGAATGTGGAGTGAGTTCATATTTTAATTAGATCTTATCCCAGTGATGCTTTGTTCTTTTCCCAGTTCCAGCCTTGTCATTGGTGGAGAGACAATTAATGTGGCTTATCACCGGCAGGGACGTGACATCTTTGTTATTGGTGCTCCTTCTCTCAGGTCAGTCAATTGTGTTTCATTCCAATATAGAGAAGCAGCCCCAAACTTCCCATGTTATTTACAGGGGTGAGAATTCTTCAGCTTTTTACCTGAAATCTCTTTTACTTTTTTGTACATCCAAAAAAAAAAAAATTCAGGCCAAAAAGAAAAGGGAGGGACAAAAAAGTCAGTTTTGTTTGTTTGGTTCTTTTCTTGTCAGTATTGTAAAGGATGTTTTTCAGACATAGCTTTATAACTGCTGTCTCTATGTCTCTCTCTGTGTCTGTGGTGAGTTGCATGAAAAGAAAAATGTACACTTTGGTCAGAAACAAAGCCCTTGGTAAGACTACAAATGTAGACTGGTAAAAAGAGAGACATGACAAAATAAGATTGGCGAATGGTTGTTACTGTGTATAAAATAATTAATACTTAGATGTTGAGTATCTCTTTATGTGAGTGATAATCTACCTTTTCCTATCTACACTGCCCACTGAATTCTCATCATGCAGCATGTTTCACAGTATCAGTTTCTGCACTTTCAGGATCAGTACAGGATCAGTAGCCATTTCCATGTACTCCAGTGACTGAGGTCCATGTACTGCAGTGACTGAGGTCCATGTACTGCAGTGACTGAGGTCCATGTACTCCAGTGACTGAGGTCCATGTACTGCAGTGACTGAGGTCCATGTACTCCAGTGACTGAGGTCCATGTACTCCAGTGACTGAGGTCCATGTACTGCAGTGACTGAGGTCCATGTTCTCCAGTGACTGAGGTCCATGTACTCCAGTGACTGAGGTCCATGTACTGCAGTGACTGAGGTCCATGTACTGCAGTGACTGAGGTCCATGTACTGCAGTGAGGTCCATGTACTCAGGTCCATGTCCAGTGACTGAGGTCCATGTACTCCAGAGACTGAGGTCCATGTACTGCAGTGACTGAGGTCCATGTACTGCAGTGACTGAGGTCCATGTACTGCAGTGACTGAGGTCCATGTACTCCAGTTATTGAGGTCCATGTACTCAAGTGACTGAGGTCCATGTACTGCAGTGACTGAGGTCCATGTACTGCAGTGACTGAGGTCCATGTACTCCAGTGACTGAGGTCCATGTACTGCAGTGACTGAGGTCCATGTACTGCAGTGACTGAGGTCCATGTACTGCAGTGACTGAGGTCCATGTACTCCAGTGACTGAGGTCCATGTACTCCAGAGACTGAGGTCCATGTACTGCAGTGACTGAGGTCCATGTACTGCAGTGACTGAGGTCCATGTACTGCAGTGACTGAGGTCCATGTACTCCAGTGACTGAGGTCCATGTTCTCCAGTGACTGAGGTCCATGTTCTCCAGTGACTGAGGTCCATATACTGCAGTGACTGAGGTCCATGTTCTCCAGTGACTGAGGTCCATGTACTGCAGTGACTGAGGTCCATGTTCTCCAGTGACTGAGGTCCATGTACTGCAGTGACTGAGGTCCATGTACTGCAGTGACTGAGGTCCATTTACTGCAGTGACTGAGGTCCATGTTCTCCAGTGACTGAGGTCCATGTTCTCCAGTGATTGAGGTCCATGTACTCCAGTGACTGAGGTCCATGTACTGCAGGGACTGAGGTCCATGTACTCCAGAGACTGAGGTCCATTTACTGCAGTGACTGACTGGTCCATGTTCTCTCCAGTGACTGAGGTCCATGTTCTCCAGTGATTGAGGTCCATGTACTGCAGTGATTGAGGTCCATGTACTGCAGTGACTGAGGTCCATGTACTCCAGAGACTGAGGTCCATGTACCGCAGTGACTGAGGTCCATGTTCTCCAGTGACTGAGGTCCATGTACTCCAGTGACTGAGGTCCATGTACTGCAGTGACTGAGGTCCATGTACTGCAGTGACTGAGGTCCATGTACTGCAGTGACTGAGGTCCATTTACTGCAGTGACTGAGGTCCATGTTCTCCAGTGACTGAGGTCCATGTTCTCCAGTGATTGAGGTCCATGTACTCCAGTGACTGAGGTCCATGTACTGCAGGGACTGAGGTCCATGTACTCCAGAGACTGAGGTCCATTTACTGCAGTGACTGAGGTCCATGTTCTCCAGTGATTGAGGTCCATGTACTGCAGTGATTGAGGTCCATGTACTGCAGTGACTGAGGTCCATGTACTCTCAGAGACTGAGGTCCATGTACTGCAGTGACTGAGGTCCATGTTCTCCAGTGACTGAGGTCCATTTACTGCAGTGACTGAGGTCCATGTTCTCCAGTCACTGAGGTCCATGTTCTCCAGTGATTGAGGTCCATGTACTGCAGTGACTCAGGTCCATGTACTGCAGTGACTGAGGTCCATTTACTGCAGGGACTGAGGTCCATGTTCTCCAGTGACTGAGGTCCATTTACTGCAGTGACTGAGGTCCATGTTCTCCAGTGACTGAGGTCCATGTTCTCCAGTGATTGAGGTCCATGTACTGCAGTGACTGAGGTCCATGTACTGCAGTGACTGAGGTCCATGTTCTCCAGTGACTGAGGTCCATGTTCTCCAGTGACTGAGGTCCATGTTCTCCAGTGACTGAGGTCCATGTTTCTCCAGTGACTGAGGTCCATGTTCTCCAGTGACTGAGGTCCCGTTTCATACAGGGTCAGTAGCCTTTTCCATGTACCCCAGCCACTGAATCCTCATGTTTGTGACTATTTACCAGCTTCTGTGCACTCTACCTGTTCAGTTTGTCATCATGTTCCTGTTACGTAGTAGTTCTTCTGTTCTGTGGCTGTTGAGTTTCTGTCATGCACATGATCACTGACCTCTTCAGTGTGGTTGTTTTGCAGTGTGGGCC
>JADBJO010000740.1:60000-105000 GCA_016801955.1 Conus betulinus
TCCACCTCTTCTCTGGTGTCAATGACAGTAAAGTCTGTTATTTGTGCAGAAGAAAAGACATTTCAACAACAAACAAAACTTCTATACACTCTGCTTGTGTATTAGGATGAAGACAGTAGAAGTTACACACTGGTCTCGTTTGTTAAGCCACAATCATCAAATATGTGAAAATCAAGAGGCTGGTAAATGATTCAAAATAAAAAACAACATGTACATGGCATTTCATCCCGTTGGAATGTTTCAAGATTATGCAGTTTAGAACGTAAAGAAATCATGCCTTGCAGCAGAACATGTGGTGTGAAAGGTACAACATCTTTGCTGAAGCTGACAAAGACCCCATAGTGATGGGGATTTTTTTTTTTTAATATTGTATTTTTGAGTGTGAATGTTATACAACCCTGTTGTGAGCCAGTTTTCCTTTTTCTTTTCCACCCAGAAATATCTAGTCTGCAGCCACCTCCAAGACTCTGATCAGCGGGACGTCTACGGGTTTCTGAAGTGCCATAGTCTGCTAACCTTAGCCTCCCGCCAGCCCATCGATGAGCTCGTCATCTGGCAGGAAGTGCACCTCACTTGCCATGAACCTTCCGCCACCATGGAGACCAAGCCGGTGGGGTACCGGAGCCTCCGCCCCTGGTTCATGTTGATTGTGGGGATGGTGAGTTGGGGCTGTCTGAAAGCTGGGTTCTGAACAAAAGTGTGAATGAAACTTTTTTTTTTTTAAATAGGATTTAAATGGGAATCTTTAGCTGAAAAGCATGCAAGTATGGAATGCTTTATCTTCAAAGGGAGGCGCTGTTGTTTGTAATGAACAGATTCCATACAATTTAAAACTTTAATGTTCAGTGTGGTGTGATAATTACAGTGGTTTTGACTTTGGCTCATATTTCTGACAGGTGTGGTATGTGAGTTTTTATTCTGTTTTGCTTTCATATGCCAAGGCATTGGGTTTGAATCTTGACAGCAGATAGATGGTTGTTATCTATGTCAGTGTATGAATCAGTTAAAGTTCATAGATACATCAGTTTATGTTCGGGTGCATTTTTTAAAGTACATCATGTAATGAAACAGTGACATTCATAATCACACTTTTGTAACTTGCTCAGTATCTGAATCAGTTTGTAACTTCAGTCTGAGTCAGTGTGTAACTCCCTCAGTGTCTGAGTCGGTGTGTAACTCCCTCAGTGTCTGAGTCAGTGTGTAACTCCCTCAGTGTCTGAGTCGGTGTGTAACTCCCTCAGTGTCTGAGTCAGTGTGTAACTCCATCATTACATGAATCAGTGTGTAACTCTCGGTCATTACATGAATCAGTATAAGACTTCATCAGTGTCTGAATCAGTTTGTCACTACAGCAATGTCTGAACCATCGTGTCATCACCACAGTGTTCAAGTGTGTGTGTGTGTGTGTGTGTGTGTGTGTGTGTGTGTGTGTGTGTGCGCGATGACAGAAGCACTTCATGCTGGCCACGGTGCTGGAGGCAGGGGGGTGTAGCCAGGAGGCAGTGGGCAGGACAGGCCCCCACCCTCTGTTTGTGGACCAGGCCCGCGCCACCCTGGTGCAGCTGGACACTGAGGACGTGCACCTGTCACACTGCTGCCAGCACAGGTAACTGCTGCTGGACAGGGGAAGGGGGGGGGGGGGGGGGGGACTGGCATGGCATGGGAGGGTGGGGAGTGAATGGGAATGGTGAGTGTAGGGAGGGTGTGTCAGATGGGAGGAATCATGTGGGTGTCATGTGTGGAAGGATGGGGATGGGGAGGGTCTGAATGTGAGAGGTTTAAAGGAGGTGGGGCAAGAATGAGGAGATGTGCACAGCATAAGAAAGATAGAACAGTATTTAAAAGAAACGAGCTGGGAGACATGTGGATTTTGGGTACGAAAGGAAGAAGGAAAGATGTGAGAGTCCTACAAAGAGGAGAGGAGGAAGGGATATTGGTTCGTGATATGAAAGGAGACAAAAAGTGTGCACATTGACACGTCATGTCCACTGTCACTCAGAGTAACATGGCTAACCATGGAATAACCATCTCAGAGGAGTAGGCAGAGGACTGTCTGGCTCAACCAAACAGATTTTCATGGATAGGAAGTGCCCATTTGTAAGTCAGGAACCCTGGGGATCGAACCAGTCCTGTTTGATTGCAAACTTAATGCTTTAATAATTCCTGTTTGATCGCTAACTTAATGCTTTAACAATTGGGCTATTCAGATGCCACCAAGGGCCAGTTTGGTACTTCAAAAGCATTTTTCTGTATGTGGGCAACCTCAAGATCTGGTCATTTTCTACATGGTGGAATAGAAAGACTGATAGAAAAAAACAGTCGTGATAAAATGCAGCAAACGATCGATATACAGGGGGTTAGGGTTTTGTGTGCACAGACTGATGGAAGAGCAGGACTCGCCTCTCACCACCAGCCCTGAGCGTTACGTGGTCCACACCAAGCAAGCCAAGGAGGAGACCAGCAACTTGGTCAAGTCCTCTGTCACTTCAAACCTCGTAAATATGAATTTTTGTCTCTTTACCATGTGTGATGGTGTGATGGTCAGTGTGTGTGCGTGTGTGTGTGTGTGTGTGTGTGTGTGTGTGTGTGTGTGTGTGTTTGCGTGTGTGTGTGTGTGTGTGTGTGTGTGTGTGTGTGTGTGTAGTTCTTTATATGTAACAGCGCAGATGTTGAGAAAAAATATAAAAGTATCAAAGGGTTTGAGGTATGTGAGGCAAGGGTTTAGTATTTAAAATTTCAAAATTGAGGCACACAGTGGAAAATATTGAGGATTTAGAGATGGAAGATAAATTATAACTTTGAGCAACAAAAAAAAAAAGAAGAAAAAAAAGATTCCTTTATTTCTGTAGACATACTTCCTCTAAAGGAGCATAAAAGACCTTGTTTTTAACTTTCAGCACATAGTTCTCCACATAATACAGATTTGACTGCCACTTCAAGCCTTCACACAAAAAACCTTATGTGGTCAGCTGTAGTGTAATAAAACTGCAGTTAAACCTGATTGCCCATTCAGATATGCATGATGTGCCATCACAAGTGACATACAGGTATCAAAGGAATGTTGAACATTAGGAATTTGTCAGAAAGATGGATGGTATCGCATTCATTCCAGAACAAACACATGGAAGTGGAATATCAGCCATTTAAAGTATGATGAACAGTTGAAGCCACGCAGCACCCATGAAGAGAGTTGCTGTATTTCGGTTTATTACAAAACCTTGTTCAAGCAACAACACTATCAGCAGTTTAAAATTTTTCAAAAGTTACATGTTCTTGTTTTTTTTTCTTTTTTAGTTAAGGAAACACTGATGCTGAGCAAAGTGCAAATAAATTATAGATGACCAAGGCTGTGCCAGACTTTGTGTAATTATTGATTGCATGTGGAGTGACTGTGAATTCGCTCTCTTTCTGCAAAAGAAGCTTAGGTACTGTCATGTCTAGGGAAAGATACACAGACTCAAATAAGAGCAGGTAAACTGTGTGCTCTCTGTAAATGCTGTAAAGGACTTTTAACACTTGCAGCTAGTCCGGGCCGATCGAGCAATGAAGGACCATTCAAGTACAGATCCAGTCCCAGAAGTGATCGGAGGCCTGGTAGGTAGAGTCACTTTTACACAGGTTTACATTTGTGTCAATTATGTGTGTTTTTTTTCAAAGCGTGATGTAGTTCAAAGTCTATGTTTGTTTTTTTTTTTGACTTTATCATAGGATTTTTTTTTTTTTTTTTTTTTTTTTTTTTTTTGCGTGAATCATTGTAACAACATAAAACCTTTACTGTTGATTTCGGCTTGGGAATGTGTCTAGTATATTAAAATGCATTACTGACAGAAAAGTAAAGTGTTGTGTCATTTAGTCTTCCTTGTATTCTCACTGAAGACAGTTGCATATATGAGTGGTTATGACACTGGACTCATAAGCTGAAGGTTATAGGTTCAAATCCTGGCTGGTCTTAAGTGTGGAGCATGATTTTTTTCTGAGTCTGCAGGTCAGCATGTCATGGAGACCCTCAGATGATTGAACACCAGTTGTGAGGACACTGAACCTGCCATTACATGCCTTCAGTATTAGGACTGTCTCGCTGTAAAACACTTGTTTATTTCTGGAACATTTGGGGAGCACTGCCTCCTCATGTTGTGCTGTGTATGTGTGCAGATGAACAGATATCTGTGTTGAAAGGATGTAGGTGTCAAGCATTCCCATTGCCCACTGAAATGCTGTGATAAATTATCATGGCATCCCTCAGTCCCAGGGACAGCATGATTCTTAGATGGCTAATTTTTTATAATGTGAACACGTTTCAGCTTAAGAGGACATACAACTTGTCAATCACTTTCATTCACAGCGGCAGAGTGACGCGGGTAGCGAGACAGGTGCGATGACCCGCCAAGGGAGTAAACTCTCCTATGGTTCCAATGACTCTGGTGGCAGTGGCAGCAGTACTGGAGCATCAAAGGTTGGTCTGTGTTTGAGTTTTTGGCGTTGTTTTTTAGGTGTATTTTTCTTTGTAAATACAGGGACAGATTTTTGCATTTTTCAATGTTCCTTTTTACTAGTGTACAAATTTAAACCTGTATGTGATGGATGCAGACATGATTACTGTCCCAGAACAGCCATATTTGTTACTGAAAAAAGTGAAAGTAGACAACCGTCCTGCATGCTATTGCTGCGGGTGGCGTATTACTGAAACAAAAGCAAACCTGAAAGCAAATGGATGCACCTTTCTTCATAGGTGGACAAACCTGATGGCAGACTGGAAATTATAACTCGAATTCTGAGTGCACAGGCTTAAGTCCTTAACCGAAGTGAGCTGCAGTCAAAACATTGATGAGATACCTAGCTGTTGCAAACAAAACAGAATATGTGAGATTCATAAAGAAGCTCAAAAGCAAATATTTTGAAAAAAAGAGAAAATGGAAAGAAAAAGAAAGAAAATCATTACCAGCAAACCTTTATGAAATATTGCAATAAACGGCAGCCATGTTTACAAGGACAAAAGGAGAAACTATGGTTGGTTCTTGGTCTTCATGTGCACATTCTTCATCAGTCACAGTGGCCATGGTGATGTGAGCATGCCAGTATGTGTATGTGTACATCTGCATTGCATCACATTTGTAAAAATATGGTATGTTCCTTACGTCACCAGTTCCTGATGGAAAGATTGGGATTGACATCTCTTATGATAACATATTGCTGTGCATTTTGTGTACACACTTTGGCTCCAAATAGTGAACATTTTAAAAACACATACAGTCTCTTTCTCTCTCTCTCCCACACACACACACTCTCCCCACACACACACACACACACACACACACACACACACACACACACACACAACGCTGGCATGAACAAAGAACCATTCATTTACATCCACCCTCCATTTCTACAAAATGCTTATCCCAATTAACAATGGATGCACACAGACAGACACTTTCAGATACATACTCAAACACGCACACTCGCACACACATACAGAGGACAAAGTGCTTTAAAGGTTCCTAAAATGCTCTCCATCAAGAAAGATTTAGACTGCCACCTGTTGTTCAGAGAAGTATTAAGGAAAATGCAATTTGTGGGATAATGGCATTGGTGGCTCTGTACAAATACATATGGTATATCAGTTGTTTTTTTTTTTTCCCTTTCATACACATGCTCATACTCATACACATTCATATGAAGGTACACACACAAACACACACACACACTCACGTGGGCACACACACACACATACACAAGCGCACACACACACACACACACACACACACACACACACACACACACACACACACACACACACACACACACTGTCTCTGACTCTCTTTCTCTCTGTCATCTCCATCACTTTGCCATTAAAACATGACCTAAATACCAGAAAAGCATCATGAGAAAACTGTATAGCAGTTGCCATATCATTTGTTGTTGTTGCTGTCGCAGCCCAAAACGGGTCGTTTCAGTTCCTTACTGGGACATGTCCTCCATCGGACGCAGTATGTCTGCTCTGCACATTGACACCATTGGCACTCCAGGAGCACAGGGAAAGTGAGTGAGCTGCTGACTCTGCTGCTGAGCATGGCAAAGCTTATTCATCTGGCTTTTTGCTGTTTCTCTGTTTCACAGATATATAGTCTTTCCTGTGTGTGTGTGTGTGTGTGTGTGTGTGTGTGTGTGTGTGCTGGTGGTGATGGTGGTTGATTGGATGGTGTGATGTGTGTGTGTGTGTGTGTGTGTGTGTGTGTGTGTGTGTGTGTGTGTGTGTGTGTGTGTGTGTGTGTGTGTGTGTGAGAGAGAGAGAGAGAGTGTGTGTGTGTGTGTGTGTGCTAATGTGAATGTGTAATGCCAACCCATCTTTCTTGTCTCTCTCTCTCTCACTGTCTCTAGTCTTAGGCTTGCAGGAAAGGGAAAAAAAAAGGGGGGGGGGGGGGGGGGGGGGGGTCATTGAGGGGGGGGTCATTGAGATGCTAAAGTCACTAAGAAGGTCAAATAGAACAGATTTACAGTTATTTCTTAAACTATTTGATACACAGATTGAACCAATTCTGACTTATGCAGCCGAAGTTTGGGGTCTTGAGAAAGATAGTGATCTCAGGAAAACTGTACATACATTTGGCTTAAAAAGATTTCTGAACGTTCCCCTGCTGCACGCCTCAAACAAACTGGTCTATGGATAAAAACAACTATGAAATGTATAACATACTGGCTAAAGCTCCGTAAATTACCCATGTCACGACTATGCAGACAGGCAAATGAGATGCTTCTTGTTCCGCATGAACCTGGCCATAAACAATTGGGTAACCAATGTGCAGAACGTTCTATGTGAAAATGGATTTGGAATAGTGTGGATGTTTAAAGGAGTTGGAAGGGAATGTCGTTTTCTTGCTGAATTTAAGGACAGACTTATTTCATGTAATATGCAAAACTGGCATTCAGCATTAGAAAACAGTGATAAATGTAAATGGTTTTATTCTTTTAAGAACATTTTTCCAGCAAGAAAGGTGCTTGTTTTAATTACATATAGATGGCATCGAGATAACTTTACAAGATTTCAACTAAGGGTTAGTGGACTTAATAACTGCAAGCAATGGTTTCTTGATGAAAAACAGGCTGATGGTAAATGTCCGTCATGTGAAAAAGAAATCGAAAATGAAATTAATTTCTTATTCTGTTACACAGCATGCAGAGATATCCGAAAGCAATGTACTATACTTGACTCACTTTCTCATATTACTGACCAGAATCATGTTGCAAATGTTTTGTTGAGCAACAAGAAAAATGTGTTAATAGATCTAGCAAAAGTCATATTAAAAGCTATGAACATTAGAAAAAAGACAATTGAAAGAGACAACTAGTGATATATGTAATCATTGAAACGCTTGTCAAGATGATCCACCGTCGTGTGCCTGTACATGCGTAGGTGTGTGAATGAGGAAGCAGGAGCAAGCATGGGACGGGGGGTGGGGGGAAGGGGGAAGGAGGGAGGAAGTTGTTGGAAGGAGTTGTGGGCGAGGAGGGGTGGCAGGAGGGAGAAAGGAAAGGTGAGGTGAGCAATTGATTTTACTGAGTTATGTTCAAACATGCCCCCTTGTCAACAGGGTTTAATTGCTGAACGGACAATAAAATAATTGTCATTGTCTGTCAGTCTGTCTCTTTGTCCTCTCAGTCTCTGTCTCTCTCTCTCTCTCTCTCTCTCTCTCTCTCTCTGTCTCAGTCTCTTCTCTCTCTCTCTCTCTCTCTCCGTCTCGGTCTGTCTGTCTGTCTGTCTCTCTCTCTCTCTCTTTCACTATTGCTCGTTCGGTTCATTTCTCTCTTTCTCTCACTAAAGATCTCTCTTTCTCTCTACCATCCTTTGTCTCTTTGTCTGCATTTCTGCTCTTTGTCTCTTGATTTGTCTGTGTGTGTGTGTGTGTGTGTGTGTGTGTGTGTGTGTGTGTGTCCCTGTCTGTCTTGTCTGTCTGTCCATCTGTTTGCCTGTCTGTGTCTGTCTGTCTGTATGTCTGTCTCTCTCTCTCTCTCTATCTATCTCCCTCCCTCCCTTCCCCCCTTCCCCCCATCGTTTCTCCCTCCCTTTTTTTCTTTTTTTTTTTTCTTTTCTTTTTTTTTTTGCTGTCCCAACCTCTGCGTCACCTCAGAGGCAGTGCACCCATGCCGCTCTTTCCAACACCCCATCCACAGCCACAGACTGGTCGGCCCCGCTGCAGCCCCAGCACCGGCAGTCCACAGGGAGCAGTCAGTGTCAAGTCGTCAAGAGGCAACCCACCAGAAGAGAGACACTGCACTGCTGCCAATTCACTTTGGTGGTGTTCAGTGGCACCTGTTCTGAACTAACATACGCAGGACACCACCTACTAAGCCCCCTACTGACGACAATAATTGCTTAGTCGCGGAGCCGGCATGAGTGAGCTCTCCCTCCGGAGGGCGCCACCATGTCCATCCAGCGACAGCTTTCATGGACTTGCCGATACCAGTGACCCCGACGGAACCAAACCAAAGCCACAGACGTGGAGAGGACACCGAAACTGAGGTCACCATGAGAGCAGGGCATGAAGGGCCACAGAATTTGGGACTTTTTTATGCTGATTGATGAGAATGAGGATGATTAAGATGATGCTACGGATTTCTATTTTGGTCTGAGACTACATGACAGGGCTGTACTCTACGCTTCCTTTCATAATATTATCCCGGCATCAACCAGGCCCAAGAGATACAGGCACCTGCAGTGTTGGTCAGGAAATTTGAGCAGTACTCTCAGAAACGCATCCATTAAGTGGATGAAACTCGACTGTGTGGTCCCAGTCTTCCCAACTGAGTCTGCAGCAAACTCAACTCTGGGTAGGAGCCGGTTGGGGCAGAAAAACCCACATGACTCTGATGGAATTTGAACCCACGACCTCCCAGCTGGGAGTCCGGGACGCTAACCACTTCGCCACGGCGACTGGTCCGTTTCTCCCACCCTCTCTCCCCCTCTGTCATGATGTGTTTGCAAATATGCCTACTTCACAACACCTAACCAGCCACTTCCAAACTCTGACAGATGACTTCACATCTGCAGGCCACAGCACCTTCATGTTCCCAGGTCATTTGCAGCCAGAAGATCGTAAAACAGCAGTGGGAAATCTCTCCTACATGGCAAAAAGTAGTTTGTGTATGTTTGTCCCTCAGACTTTCCAGGGGAAGGGACAATGTTGTCTTCCACTTCATCCACTACAACGACCTTGAAGGCATCCTTGTGACTTCTGCTGACCTTGACCTTACTTGGCCCCGGCCAGAATCCAGTGTGAGGTCATGGCCAACTTCCACCGCTGTGTCCTCAACATTCGTGCTGTGTTCAGTGAGCATGATGCTCAGTCCCGTGATAGTGAGGTGAGGAGTTTTATGTGGTTCTTCAACTTCTCTCTCTCTCTTTCTCTCTTATGGATGTACTGCCTTGGACATGCTGGAGTTAAAGGAAACAGAGAGCAGACACGCTGGCTGGCAAGGCAGCAATAAGAACTGGATGCTGCTTGGCCGATCTGATGTGATAAGAATCAGAAGAATCAATTAAGCAAGCAAGAGTGAAGCCGCTATACCATAGACCATCTTTCAGATCTGAACATCAAGAGAGGAAGTGGCCACACATCCAGACTTAAGGGAAGAGCAAGAAGAAACATCACCAACCAACAAACATTGGAATAGTTTCAAGGCCAACATGCGAAGACTCCTAGAGATCGGGGCAAACTCATACTGGGCCTTTCCAATAACAGACACAAAAGATGAAACACATGTCAACTGAGATAAGACTTTGAATCTCTCAGGGTCCCCAGCGTATACTGTAGACATGTGTGCGCTGGTGTGTGTTCATCAGTGGGGTGATGCCAGCATGTTAATTAGAGTGTCCACGGACATCATGAGTGTGCAAGTGTTGGTGTGTGAGTGTGTGTGTGAGTGTGTGTGTGTGTGTGTGTGTGTGTGTGTGTGTGTGTGTGTGTGTGTTGTGTGTGTGCACGGGATGTGTTTGAGGGGGAGGAGTTGTTATTGTTACGTGTATGTGTGTGTGCGCGCGAGAGTGCGCACGCACTTATATGCTGTAATTGATGGTCTTGTTCTTGTTCTAAAGTCATCTTCTGAACGTTCGTGCACAAGTCACAACACACACACACACACACACACACACACACACACACACACACACACACACACATACATGTGTGCGTGCACTTGCACACAAGCACACACATACAAACATGTGTGCGTACATTCGCTCGCTCTTACCCACACACATATATGCATGTGTGCATGTGCATGGCCACACTGACACATGTGCGCACACACAAGCATACACATAAGCGCACAAATGCGCACACACACGCACATGCGCACACGCCCACACACACAAGACACGCACATACACACAGATATGTACACATATAATTTGTATGCAGATACGTGTGCTCACACAAACCCACAAATTACACACACACACACACACACACACACACACACACACACACACACACACACACACACACACACACACACACACGTGCACACACACACACACACATACACACACACACACTCACACATACACACACAAACAAAGGTGCGCACATGCCTGCGCACTGCACACACACACACACACACACACACATGCACCTGTGCACACACATGGGTCCATGCCCATACATGATACACACACGGGTACATCCCTTTAAAAAAAAAAAAACAACAACAAAAAAAACGTAGGTAGGCACTCAAGGTCTGACCAGCGCGTTGGGCTAATGCGTAGGGTGTAGTGTGGTCTCAAACTTAGCGGATGTGGTGTAGTGTATAATATGGACTAGTCCACACGCAGTGACGCCTCCTTGATGAAACTGAAACTTCTCTCTCTCTCTCTCTCTCTCTCTCTCTCTCTCTCTCTGTGTCTCAGTCCCAGTATCTCTCTCTCTGTCTTTCTTTAATCTTTGATACAGACTTGTTTTGGGTTTTTTGTTGTTGTTCTTGTTTTGTTCCTGTTTTGATTTATTTATACACAGTAAAACTTGTTTATTTTTTCCTCACAAGCACCTTTTCCACATTGAATGATTACTCAGCTAATGGACTAGATGTGGCCAGTGTGCAGGAAAGGAGGAGACTTACTCTAATGTTTACTTTGTTTTGTTCCTGCTTTCTTATGATTGGTGTGACAGTGACAGAGATTGGAACTCTGGACTAAGTCAGAGCGTCTAGGGTCAAAGTACAGTGGTTAGATCTGAGGACCAAAGACCATCTTGGATTGAAATACCAATAGTTGGAACTGTTGACTAAATCGGAACATCTTGGGTCAAAGTACAGTGGTTAGATCTGAGGACCAAAGACCATCTTGGATTGAAATACCAATAGTCGGAACTGTTGACTAAATCGGAACATCTTGGGTCAAAGTACAGTGGTTAGATCTGAGGACCAAAGACCATCTTGGATTGAAATACCAATAGTCGGAACTGTTGACTAAATCGGAACATCTTGGGTCAAAATACAATGGCTAAAACTGCAGACTAAATCAGAGCATCTTGGGTCAAAATAACAATTGATAGAACTGAGGACAAAATCAGTGCTTCTTGGGTCAGAATAGAGCACTCAGAACTGTGGACAAAATCAGTGCTTCTTGGGTCAAATACAATGGCTCAGAACTGTGGACAAAATCAGTGTTTCTTGGGTCAGAATAGAGCACTCAGAACTGTGGACAAAATCATAGTATCTTGGGTCAGAATAGAGCACTCAGAACTGTGGACAAAATCATAGTATCTTGGGTCAGAATAGAGCACTCAGAACTGTGGACAAAATCATAGTATCTTGGGTCAAAATAACAATAGTCAGAACTGTGGACTGTATCATAGCATATTGAGTCAAAATGCAGTAATTAGAACTGTACACAACATCAGGGCATCTTGAGTCAAAATAACAATGGTTAGAACTGTGGACTGTATCATAGCATATTGAGTCAAAATGCAGTAATTGAAGTACACAAATCAGGGCATCTTGAGTCAAAATAACAATGGTTAGAACTGTGGACTGTATCATAGCATCTTGAGTCAAATGCAGCAATTAGAAACTGTACACAAATCAGGGCATCTTGAGTCAAAATAACAATGGTTAGAACTGTGGACTGTATCATAGCATCTTGAGTCAAAATGCAGTAATTAGAACTGTACACAACATCAGGGCATCTTGAGTAAAAATAATAAATGGTTAGAACTGTGGACTGTATCATAGCATCTTGAGTCAAAATGCAGTAATTAGAACTGTACACAACATCAGGGCATCTTGGTCAAAATAACAATGGTTAGAACTGTGGACTGTATCATAGCATCTTGAGTCAAAATGCAGTAATTAGAACTGTACACAACATCAGGGCATCTTGAGTCAAAATAACAATGGTTAGAACTGTGGACTGTATCATAGCATCTTGAGTCAAAAAACAACAATGTTAGAATTGTGGACTATATCATAGCATCTTGAGTCAAAATGCAGCAGTTAGAACTGAGGATTAAATGAGGGCATCTAAGGTCAAAATAACAATAGTTTGAACTGTAGAGTAAATGAGAGCATCTTGGATCAAATAAAAAGTAAATCGAACTGTGGCTGAATCAGAGAATCAAAATACAATAGAAGTGAGGACTAAGATCAGAGCTTCTTGATCAAAATAACAATGGTTAGAACTGTGCACTAAAATCAAAATAACAATAGTTAGAACTGTGCACTAAAATCAGAATAACAATAGTTAGAACTGTGCACAAAAATCAGAATAACAATAGTTAGAACTGTGCACTAAAATCAGAATAACAATAGTTAGAACTGTGCACTAAAATCAGAATAACAATAGTTAGAACTGTGCACTAAGATCAAAATAACAGTAGTTAGAACTGTGCACTAAAATCAGAATAACAATAGTTAGAACTGTGCACTAAATCAAAATAACAATAGTTAGAACTGTGCACTAAAATCAAAATAACAATAGTTAGAACTGTGCA
The DNA here is from genome assembly GCA_016801955.1 of Conus betulinus. Lineage (NCBI taxonomy): Eukaryota > Metazoa > Mollusca > Gastropoda > Neogastropoda > Conidae > Conus > Conus betulinus. The sequence goes on from JADBJO010000740.1 coordinate 72,984, forward strand.
CTAAAATCAAAATAACATATAGTTAGAACTGTGCACTAAAATCAAAATAACAATAGTTAGAACTGTGGACTACATTAGAGCATCCAGAAACCTCAACAGAACTCTGGACAAAAACAGATCATCTGTGTTAAAAAAAAAGAAAAGGATCAAACTCAAGATAAAATCAGAGCATCTTTGGTCAAAAAAACGTCAGTGTCCAGTTAGCGAAGGTAGAGCAGGATTTTCTCATCCAAGCGCAGCATATTTGTAGACCTTGTTAGAGCCCCCTCAGCTGAGCGCGTTTCATGATTGAGAGGGGCTAAAATTTGTATGAGTTTGTGAGGTAGAGGCATTTCTTTGCTACTCGCGTGGCAAGAGGCCGCTGAAGATGGATAGCATGACTTTAGACTGGCTTGCCAGCAAGGCAAAGATGGCAGTAATACAGATCAGCTTGATGGATGAGAGTGCAGGTGGTGTTGAGGATAGAATGTCATGAAAAGTGTCGTGGCATGTTGTGGTGTGAACCAGCTGTGTCAGTCCGCACAATGCCATCAGAACACTTCTTGTGCAAAAAGGAATTTTGTTACAAAATGTTATTTTACGATATACTTAACTCCAGGTATATGCCTAAAACATTGCCAAACAGAAATCCCAAACATGAAATTGGGAGAGCAGGGAGGTAAGTTGGCCTTTATTAGGGATAGACCCAGAGTGTTCTCCCTTCGTGAGTTACACCCTTCAGCCTTTTTTGTGTGTGTGTTTTTTGTGTTTTTTTTTTTTTTTTTTGTTTTGAACTAAATCAGTTTTCTCCTTTTTCTCTAATTTCTGATATTGGGATCAAGTTTCAGAAGCCAGATGTGTAAGTAAAAGCCAATTAACTCAGATTCAGTCTGGCACCATGTCTGTGTTATTTCTTCAGATAGTCTTCCTGTCATCATCTCTTGGCAAAAATATCTAGCAGTCTTGTAGTTGACAATGCAGTTTCAGATGTGCATGCCTAAAAAAAAAGAATGAATAGATAAATGTAGACATTAAAGAGCCTGAAATCTGATCAGCTTAGACCAACATACTCGGACGGGAGAGGGGCAGCACCTAGCATTTTTCCATAGGAACATAACATTCTGGAATTAACGCTCCAACAGCAGTGCCACTCTGTTGCGCAGTGCATTTTTTTTGGTGGTATTTTTAGGACCATCAGCTGGTCATGGGATATGATGTTGATTTGATGACTGGTTCTGTGTCCGCAGAAGTCGCAGTTGACATTTGAACGGGACGGTGCCTGTACGCGGGCGGTGGTAGAGCAAGGGTGTTGTTTTCAGTGCTCTGCCCCTGCCACCCTTCCGGACAACACCAGGGTCACTGCCTCCCTCATGTACTGGGTTGTTGGGTGAGTGCCTGTCCTGACTGTCAGTGTGTGTGGGGGGTGGGTAGGGTGTGTGTGTGGGGGTGGGTAGGGTGTGTGTGTGGGTGATTGGGGTTAGGTGAGAGTATCTCTCAGCTGTCTGTGAATGTGCGTCTTTGTGTGTGTGTGTGTGTGTGTGTGTGTGTGTGTGTGTGTGTGTGTGTGTGTGTGTGTGTGTGTGTGTGTGTGTGAGTGAGGATGTAAAAGGGGGAAAGGAGGGGTACATTTGTGAATTTGTCTCTGGTGTAAAGAAGCCACATGAAAATGTATTAAGTTATTCCTTCGAGGCTTTTTTTTTTTTTTATCTTGTTGGCATGTGTGTGTGTGTGTGTGTGTGTGTGTGTGTGTGTGTGTGTGTGTGTATGTGTGTGTGTGTGTGTGTGTGTATGTGTGTGTGTGTGTGTGTGTGTGTGTGTGTGTGTGTTCTAAGATTTTGTAGTTCATGATTATCAAGGCATTTTGCAATTATGAAATTTTTGCATCTGTTCTATTAATAGCAAAAGTGGGTTTTAACATGGCTCTCTGTCGTAGAGTCTCTGGTATAGGTTTAGGTTTTCCTTCTGTCAGTATCAGGAAGATTGTATCGTCTGTCTGGGAGAAGGGACAGGCATTAGTGTTTGAGATGTTGAAGTCTATGTTTTGTGTTCATTTCATTTGTATTGTTATCTCATCACTCTTATTTCTGTATGCTAACCGGAATATGTATAATTCTGAACTATGTGACAAAGGTGTTGAGTGTCAGTGTTATAGGGCATACATTGTTTGTGAATTAATGAATGGTTTAACTGGTTTCGTCACCCTGTGGTTCACATTTCGTCAGCCCAGGGTGGAAGGTGAAAGTATTGATCAGTGTTCAGCTATAAACAACAGAATCATCATGGTAATTGTATTATACTGTGTTTTGTTATGGATGTTGTTCTTTCCAGACCGTGTGTTGACATGTATATTGAAATTATTATTGTTAGCATTTTCAGTTAGTTTTCTTTGTGTGTTTGTTTGGTCTACCAGAAGGCGCTTTGTGACGGGACCTGCAAAACATGAACTGTATGTGTGCTTCCATGAGTCGTCCAGTCAGAGTTTGGTGGAGATGGCCTTTGCACTCGGGTTTGGGTCCTGATCCACCTGGGAGCTGACGTGTGGTAGGGAAGGTGGAGTCTCTTCACTCTCCTGATCACCTGGGAGCTGACGTGTGGTAGGGAAGTGTGGAGTGGGAAGCATACATTGTGGGTTCTCTTCACTGCCCTGATCACCTGGGAGCTGACGTGTGGTGGGGAAGGTGGGTTCTCTTCACTGCCCTGACCACCTGGGAGCTGACGTGTGGTGGGAAGGTGGGGGGTCTCTTCACTGCCCTGATCACCTGGGAGCTGACCACCTGGGAGCTGACGTGTGGTAGGGAAGGTGGGGTCTGTTCACTGCCCTGATCACCTGGGAGCTGACGTGTGGTGGGGAAGGTGGGGTCTCTTCACTGCCCTGATCACCTGGAAGCTGACGTGTGGTGGGGAAGGTGGGGTCTCTTCACTGCCTGATCACCTGGGAGCTGACGTGTGGTGGGGAAGGTGGGGGGTCTCTTCACTGCCCTGATCACCTGGGAGCTGACGTGAGGTAGGGAAGGTGGGGTCTCTTCACTGCCCTGATCACCTGGGAGCTGACGTGTGGTGGGGAAGGTGGGGTCTCTTCACTGCCCTGTCTAGCGGTTGATTGGTGTGAGAAAGAGCCTTGCATTTGCCTTCCCCTCAGCCTGCAAGTTGTGTGTGTCAAACAGTACTAAAGTTTGAAATGCTGATGACACTGAAAGGCCCTGTTGTGTGTGAAAGAATGAAGCATTGATCTTGCCAATCTGGAGACCTGCAGCACTGTGTGGAAGGTGTGTAGCATGTGGATCAATCAGGTACCAAGGGTGTTGATGTTGATCAGTCAGGTACCAAGGGTGTTGATGTTGATCAGTCAGGTACCAAGGGTGTGGATGTTGATCAGTCAGGTGTCAAGTGCCTTGGGAGAGAGACTGGAACAGAAATGTCTGACATGGAATGAATGCCACAGACACAAAAATCAGTTCTGTACAGTGTCAGGTCTGGTCCTAGCACTGGCTTCAGAATCACCTGGCAACTTGAGTCATGTGCATAAGAGTGTGACTGAATCACAATGGTTTCCAGTTTATGAAGAGAAACCATCAACACAAAACATCTGGTAGAAAATTATCAAAAGGCATAAACAACTAATCCTGCGTTAAATTTTCAAGTAAAAAAAAAAAAAAAATCATGTCATAAGATCTTAGTCGTTTGGTTGACAAAGAGTAAAGATTTGATGGAATAACCTGAGGAAGATTTTTTTTTTTGTTTGTTTCAAAGTTACCTAAACAGAGAGTTAATCATCTCAAGGACTTTTTTATTTAAATCACACCAGAAAATTGTGCTGCCTTAAAAGAAAATTGTCTGCTGATACATCATGCCTCCTGATGGCAGTAACTTAATAGGAGGGATGATCAGTGTGTGTGTGGTGTTTTGAAAGTATGGGCGTTTGCCTTTACATGCCAGAGTGTGTGCAAGAGGGTGATGTGCTTGTGTGAGTGTGTGCGGGTGTTCTTAGGAAGGCAGGGGTGTGTGTGCAAGAGAGAGTCATGTGCCAGTGTGAGTATGTATGGGTGTGTGCCTGTATGCTGAAAGCCCTCCCATCATGAGAAAAACGTAGTGCAATACAACACATACGCATTATAAGGAGAAGTGAGCAGGCTTGTGTGAGGAAGAGCAGCATTGGGGAGGGATTCCTTTGCCTTCTCTGTGCAGACATCGGTGAAATGGAAAATGGTGCTGACTAGTATTTCACATACATTGCAGTGTGTTTCTGCGGTAATGTTTCACCAAAGCTAATGTTTACAGTGTTGTGTGTATATTGTTGAAATGTGAATGGGTGGGAAAGTATTGCTGCTTTAGATTGCAGACTCCTAGAACCACATGACTTGATGTGTGCATTGTTGATCAGTCTAGAATACAAGTGTAAACATCTTTCTATTTTTTTTTTTCCATTACCATTCAGAGAAAAAGTGAATGTCTGTTTCTCTCTTCAGTTGTAAACAACAGCAAGTTGAGTTATCAGTGGTGCCTTTGTAAGACAGGGTAGTGATTGACTTGCAATATCCTGTTACCATATGAAAAAGAATTTGATTCCTCTCAGGTGATTTTTTTGTTGTGTTGTTCTATGTTTGAAGTTTGATTTTTCAGTCATCAAATGTTCATGTGAACTAAAAAGACCCTTACAGAAAATGAAGTGCAGTGTGTTTACTGCATTTAAAAGAAAACAATATTTTTTTTTTAGAAGAATCTGCCTGTCTGTGTAAACAGACATTGACTGGATCTTGAAGTCATATTACCCAGGTTAGTTCAAAATGTTGGGGAAAGGGTGATCAGACTGCGTCTTGACCTTAGCCCATTTCAACCCTGCTGCGGCCTGAGCTGCTGTTAAAAAAACAAAACAAAAAAACCAGTGGACGCAGTAAAAAGAAAGGTAACATGTCATTGCAGTCACAGTGCATGTTAAATGTTCAGAAAGAAGTTGCACAAGAGATAAGCATGAGAACATGGCCATACTGAAAACAGCTGGACTTTTGGAAGAATTTGGGCTTCGCTCATTATTCTGAGCTATCCTGTAGGTTGGCGCATGCTGTGGCCATCTTGTTGTGAGTTATCTTGTAAGTTGTCCTGAATGAGGTTATAGAAGAGGCCTCACTGAACACCATTAGAGTGACTGTGCAGTAGGGCTGAGTTGACTGTCATGGGTGGCCTGATGGGGTGGCATTGTAAGCTACCTGGGGACTGCTAGCAGGGGACTGCCAGAGATTGAATGTGCACAAAGGAAATTGAGATGCTTGAGAGCAGTGCCACATGGAAAGATGGAAGTGGAAGCAAGGGGGAGGGGAGGGGGGGCGGGGAAGAATTCCTGATCTGGGATTTGTAAATGAAGAACAGGGCTAGTATGATAGCAAAGAAGATGACTGATTGAAAAAGTAGGAACACTGTGGGAAAATTGGGAATTCTAATAAGGCAGTAGTTTTGATTTTACTTTTACTGTTTTATTTATGCAAAATGGCATGTTTACCCCATGAAGCACAATAACTGGCCACATCCAGTTATATACTACGAAAAAGTTTTAATAATAAAAAAAAAAAAAGAAGAAAAAGAAAAAAAAGCTGCCAGTGCCAGTTACCAGTGTTTATTAACTGGTGCAGATCTAAAAAAATGAAAAAGAGATAAGTAATCTTCCTCTCACTTTTGTAGTTAATAGTACTGGTATTTCCTTTTATTGAGGTAGTTGATATTTCATTAGTACCTGTATCTGATTTTCAAGCCAGTTGTTTTTGGATATTTTCTTTGTGTGTGTGTGTGTGTGTGTGTGTGTGTGTGTGTGTGTGTGTGTGTGTGTGTGTGTGTAGAGTAGAGAATTAGGGTTACACATATTTCATGTGTTTTGTGTCTGTCTTTTCATTAAGAGGGGTGCAGAATGCAAGAAAGTAAATCTCTCTCTCCCCCTCTCTCTCTCTCTTTATACATACATATATACATACATACACACATACATATATATATATATATATATATATATATATATATATATGTGTGTGTGTGTGTGTGTGTGTGTGTGTGTGTGTGTGTGTGTGTGTGTGATAAGATACTTATGATTTTTTTTCCAAAGTAGCATGTAAGCACTAAACATGTTATAGATTTTATTATCAATATATTAATAAACATATTAGTATTATTTTCAGTGAAAGATGTGAATTTTAGAACTGGAAACTAGTCAGATGAAAGTGTGCAGAAATACTAAAGCTTCAAGTATTGTTTATGTTTTTAACATTATCTGTGAAAAGATGTAGGAAGACATATGGAAATATGAGTTGAGCCAAGATGTGTGTAAATAGGAAAGCAGGAATTGATATCATCATAAAACATTTTAGATTTTGGCGATTTTCATTTTTTAAATGGTTACTCTGTGAAAATATGTAGCAACTTTTCTGAAATATGTCTTTTCTCTATCAGTTCAGTTGTATAGTCTTGCCACTTTGTATGTTAAAATATACAGCATTGTATTATGTTGCTCCCTTAGTGGTTGATATTTTACATAAATGAACCGCTTCATGCGTGTATACAGTTTCCAGAAAGATTTCGTTTTTCTGTGATTTTTATCGCTAGTTGAAAAACTTACTGCAAGCAAACATGTCTGAAAATTCTGTTTGGTACTTCACTTGACTGTAAGTTCTTTTGTGGCCGTTAAATTCATTTGAGTGTTTCCGTATCCTGTTGTGGATTTTTGGTTCATATGAAGAAGTAACTAATGAAATAAACATCAGAATTTCCAAGGAAAATACTGCATTTTATTTTTAGCTGCTTTACAGAATTGATCAAACTGTACAGCAGTATTTTTACTGGAAGTTTTGATGGCTTTGCTCAGAAAATGACCGAGCACAACGCTATCCTCCCTCAAGCAGACCAAGTGACTTGCAGTTCTCATCACTCTGCTTCTGTTAAACAGCTGACACGAAGGATGCAAGAAAAAATTTACACCATTATTATACCAAGGTTTTACTTGGACAAAGTGTTTGAGCACAGCTGCTTCCAATACAAACAAGGTTCAGCTGTTTCCTAACATGCGCTCAAGGTGTTTGCAGCTCTTCTGCCATAGGCAAAGCTCTCTCGTCTAGGCTACTGCTTGTGCGTATTAAGTTGGTGTTCATTGTTGTGGTGGCTATGCTCATTTGAGATGTTTTGAACTCGTGCTGTTCTTAAGGTATATGTGTTGAAATGCATTTACGTGTGTGTCTGGGAAGTATAGTTCAGCTTCCATTCATTGCACAAAGTATAGATAGTGCTTCCAATACATTGTTTTTCTTTTCAATTTTTTGCCTTTGGCACATATTTAATTCATGAAGTGGTTTGGCATGTGTGTGTCTGACAATGGCTATGACAATGTCAGGTTTAGTTGAATATTGAAAGTGCTGTGAGAGCTGGTGATTTCAATAGCATAGTTTTAGCATTCCAAACTGTGTTGTATTGCTAAAGGAGAATTTCCAAATCTGTGTACCGAGTTGCAGATCTTTTTCAAGCAGAGAGTTTTCATAACACTGCCAATTATTTCACAGAGTTTGCCATACGCTTTCCTTCTAAGGAATACCCATTTAAAGCAAAGGTAATAATCTCTGTGACACCTTCTTTTTCATTATATTAGAAATGTCTCCTCAGTTTTTGTCTGTAGCATTGATAGAGGACTTAGGCGTCATCTACACCATTGACATGTGGTAGGTCAGCGTGCTAAAAACTCTCAGTAATGATGGAACTGGATCTCTGCGCAGTGAGTTTATAACAGGTTGACAATCCTCTATGAGGTGATACGGTGATGAGCCCCAGGCACAGGATTATGTGGAACAAAATAAGCAGAAAATGAAGCTGGATGTTAAGTTGTTCTGTCCTTTGACATGATCTGGTTTACCCGCCTTTGTAGAACTGTCTGTTCTTGATTTTATCTCTGCACATGATTTACTCTCCATTGCACATCTGCCCACACCGATTGTCTTGCACATGGGTTTACTTGAGAGTCGGCATTTCTAGGTTTTGGTTCAAGTGAAATGGAGTTGGCATCTTCTTCTTTCTTGCTTTTTTGTCTCTTCTTCTCTGTGCCACAGCTGTGACAGATTAACTTTCATGCTTGTCCTGCGATAGATTGTGATACGATTCACAATATGAAATCTTTTCTTTTTGTTTTGAACTGATGATAACGGGTTGAGTTGGAACTTCAGTTTTTTTCATCAGTTGATTTGTTATCATCCACTGTGATTAAATACTGCTCATCACCGAGTCTGATTGATGGAAGGGAGAATTCAAGTCTCTTTTTTTAATCAGGTTGTTAGTGATGCCATGGAACGCAAACATTACAAACTGCCCAGTTGATAGTTTGGTGCTGCAAAAAAACTCAGTGAGTTCATCATTATCAGTCATTGTTATCAGTCATTGTTATCAGTCATTGGTACTGCACATTGGCCTGTATGGTGAGGAACCCATGGCAACTTCATGTTTGTGATAGTTCGAATCTTATTTCTAGGCTGTTTGAAACGGTGCAACAGTCTGAGGATGCTGTGGGAATGACAGAATTTCACATGTCCAGGGGGAGTTTTTTGACTGCAAGCAGTATGATGGAAAATGTTGATGACATATACTGTGTGTACTTATCAAGACAGTACAACAGCTCATTTAACTGATACGCGTGTGATAGAGTATGTTTATGTACCGTTCATCATACATGGAGGAACAGCTGTACAGCTTCACCCATGTGATTATGATGTTTTGAAGATGTAAAAAATTGTTTTTACCAATTTTGCTCTGGCTGTAGAGCTATTTCGTTGTAACTGTTAAAGTGCATTTGTGTATGAAAAAGAGAAGTGTGTGTTTGCTACATAGATGTTCAAAGTCTAATGGCCTTTGATACGTATTGGCTATCATGATCCATTGGTGGTCTCTTTCTAGCAGATTGTTGTTGTTGTTGTTGCCTCTTGTTGTTGATGGTGTGTTTTGTTTTGTTTTGTTAAAAAGAATGGTGTTTCTATAAAAGAGTACTCAGTGATGCTTCTCAACAAGCCCCAGAAGTCTGAGGGTTTAACAGGGTAGAGACTTAACAGGAGGTAAAGGAACGGAATGGTTGGAATCCACTTTAAAGTCCCATCACATAGGGCTGATTACAAGTAAATGATTTTATTTTAGTGTTTACCAAGGGAGGCAAGGGAAAGAGACATTTTGAAAAGGAATAGGGTGGAGGTACATGTTATATTAATTGAGAGGACCTTTTATCATGAGTCGTACAGTATGAACATAATTATAATTAAGAAGATCACAACCATAGGAACCATTCATGAAGAGAGAAAATGAAGAGAAGCGTGCAGCACCGGATGAGCAATGTTGTACAGTGCTTCATGGAAGACTGAGCGCTTTTGTTGAGTGTAAGCAAGTGATACTGCGAAGAAGGCCTTCCTTACGTGTGGGCCAAAATCTTGTGAACAGGTTCCAAAACATTACCAATTTTATACTTCATTTCCTCGCTATGTTCCTCTCTCTTTGTCGATCTCTCTCTCTTCTTTCTACTTCCATATTGGAGCAAGAAGCATTTGATTCAGTTTCTGCATCTTCTGTTCAGGTAAATAAAAAAATCTGTGATTTGCTTTTTTGAGGCATGCATTGTGTTCCTTTTTTTTCTCTTGCAATGATTTTGAAATCCATAAAACACAAAATAGTAGTTTTTTAGATTCTGTGAAATACACTTGTGTGTATTAGTTTCTTGCCATAAATCCAAGGGAATATGAAATCCTGTCCCGTGCAGTTCTGTGCTTACTGCTTGCCATAGACACAGTGTAGTCTAAGACAATTCTGTACCTGTGAGAGCTCCCAATAGTATATTTGTATCAGGTTAGAATATTTGCTAATGATAGAACAGTTTATTTTTCCTTATTTGATGAAGAATGTGTTGGAGAACAGCTTGTGTGAGACTCATTCACATTATAGAATTTGAACTGTTTGTATCCGTGGTTGTGAAATAGAAATAGAGTACTTATTTCCCAAAGTTGTGATAAATGATACATAGACATGTACTGCCTTGTTCCTGGTAGAATATAGTGCAGTATTTTTGCATGAATACTGGCTACATGTGTGTCTCTTTTTTCTTTTTTTTTTTTTTGTTTTTTTTTCATGTTATCCCAATTGCTAAACACAAACTTGGCAGATCGTTTCCATATGAATTTTGTGCTGACAGTTGTGTGGTTTATTACTGCAAAGTGAATTTGCATCTCTAGGTATTGTTCTGCTTGATCAGTGTTACAGGTGTTCATGGGCCAGATTTTATATGTGTGTATAAGAAATGTATCTAGTGACCCGAGAAGCTTTATCATCATCAGCTGAAGTGGTTTTGAGTCTTAACATGAGAAATGAGCCATCACATTGGAAAGTAAAGGTGGGGAGCCTATGTCAGCAGGGGAGGACCCCTGGTCAGCCAGAGATAGTTAGCAGGCGATGACTCTCAGAGGTTGGTTTCTGCCTGCCTCCAGCATCCACTTGGCGCCCGACTGCTGGTCTGGTCATACCCACACCTTCCCCCACACCCACCCCTACTGATGAAAAGAGGCCAGTGGTCTGGGTTTTTTTTTGTGTTCAGTGCAAATGTTTGTATACAGTTTTACTGTCTCTTTGAGTAGATGGTGGGGATACATCGAAAGGCCATAGCTCTCTTCACCAGGCCAGATAAGGGTATTTCGTGTTCAACTGGTCCAGCTCCACAACCTTTTTGGCTACAACGATGGAGATAGCAGACACAGGTCTTGACTCCCGACAGAGCCAGTTATCCTTTGTCTGTGTTGGGTTGAAATTATGTCCAGTTGTGGCCGATTCAGTACAGTTCAGCTGCTTCTTTAATGCAGGTCCTCAGTGATGAATATCAAGTCACCTGAAATAAGGCAAGATGGTTTACAGATGAAAGATGGCACAGACATACTTGCTCACTTGTTCCATTTTACCCCTTTTGATACAGTTTGATGATTTTGATTATTGGTGGTTTGTGTGCAAATTAGGGTATCTGTGTAGATGCATTTTGGAAATGCATGAATGCTAGGTTTCTATTTATACATTTGGTATAATCAAGATTTGTGTAGGTTTGTTGTTCTTTCTTAAAGTGGAGGGGTTAGGGGCTGTATAGTTGACAGTTGCTATAAACAAGATGGCTTCTCCTAATTTAACAAACTACTTCTTGATTTACATTGATTACTGTAAACAAGATGGTCCTATTAATTTAACAAATTGTTGTTTCACATTGTGTTCCATCAGTCCACCAATTTAAATGATAAGATTTGTGTTCAAAATTTTTTCATATCAATCATCCCTGTTGAGGGATGCAGTCTTAAAAGAGGAGAGACGTCTCACAATGATGATAACACATAGGAATTCAAGTGCCTTAATTAAAGGAGTTACAAGGACTGGCAGTTCAGTTCAATGTGATCACCCTTGTTTTAAAGGGTTATTAAAGTGAAACATTGCCATGTTTTTTGTGGTTTTTTTTTTTTTTTTAGTTGGTTTTAGTTTTTAAGGGCTGTTGACAAGTAACATTACCGTGTGCTTTTGTGTTTTGTTTTTAAGTCTCTCAAAACAAAACAAAAAAAAAAAAAGAAAGAAGAGGAAGAAGAGTTAAATACCAGAAATAGTTATCAGCAACATTTCTATTTAAAAACAGCATCTCTTAGGAACAGTTTTCATGAAAAACCACCATCTTGTACTTCATGGGTATATTTCATTAATGGGGAGAAGTTTGGTTCAATTAAGAAAATGTGTGCATTGCTATGTTGTGCTGATCTTGTTTTAAAAAATTTCTTTGCCACAAAATTTTTCTTTTTTTTTGTTCTTTGTGCATGATGGTGTGTTCAACACATCAACCCCCCCCCCCCCCCCCCCCCCCCAACCTCCCTCTCACTTTCATCCCCACACCCATCCTCTGTGCTCCTACATTCAAGCTTTTCATTGTGTTCACATTTCTGTTCTGTGTCCTTTCCAGCATGTGTTGTCAGGTTTAAGATGTCAATGAAAAGCTTTAAAATTTTAGCCAGTTGGTTTTAGAAGAATTGCTGTTTATAACAGGTCCGTCCATTTTCTATCTGGTCACAGTTCAATTCATGTAGTTTACAAGTTCAGTTATTACCAAGACGACTTTTTATGTTCACTTAAGATTTGACATTTTATGGATTTGACATTTTTATGGATCTTTTGTGTCCTGTGAATGGTGTTTTTTTGTCCTTTTTTGTCTGTCAGATTGAAGAGAGTGGACTGTTGTCTTTAAAGTATGTTCATGCATACCAAGTGCTTTTATTGTTATACTGATTTTGTATATGATGTAAGCAATTTCTGATTACTGCATTGGAATGAGCGACCGAAGGTGTGCTAAACTTGTACTCAAGATGAACATGATTTTGTTTAATTTCTCTCTTAAAGCAGCGTGTGAGAATCAACATGTAAAGTGAATCATATGATGCCCTATGTGCACATCCCCCCTCCCCCCATTATTTTGCCTTTGTCTGTATCCCCACTCTTTTTGTTTCTCTGTCATACACACGTTGTCTCTTTGTCCAGCTCTCTCTGTCTTGCAACATATTCTTTCTCCAACTCTGTCTGTCCCACACAGATTTTTTTTTTTTTTTCTTTTTGTGTTGCCATATTGATAGCAATCTTCCAGCCTTCTCATGGCAAGACGAATGTCGTTGTACAGTTCTGTGCCTACCATTGTGACCAATATACTCATGCTGATAGAGTTTTAGAATGAATTCCTATGATTTTGATATTACTGACCCCTTCCTCAGAGTGGTTCCGTACTCTGTATTGTTTATCAGTGACATATCAGTTTGAAATAAATGAAGAATATATATATATATATAAATGTGGCATCTCTTTTTTGTTGTTTTATTGTACAATGATCACTCACTTAGGGCTGCCAACTGATGTTCTTCGGATTTCTGTGGTGTTTCGCTTTTTCACAGAAATTCTGTTTGAACTTCATGCTCCCTTATTCCAAAGTAGCTGGCTGGAATAAACCAGAGCAATGAAGGAACATGTTGGGTGTACACTTGATGCCAAATTGAGCACAATGCATCAAGAGGATGTGGATGACCCAAGGTGGTGTACACTTGATACCAAATTGAGCACAATGCATCAAGAGGATGTGGATGACCCAAGGTGGTGTACACTTGATGCCAAATTGAGCACAATGCATCAAGAGGATGTGGATGACGTAAGGTATGTTCATCCCCATCCTTCATCTTCAACCCCCCCCCCCCCCCCCCCTACTCGCCCCATTCCACCACCCTCTTGTCCCAAAGGGCATTTCTGCCTTAGATTCTATTAGTGATATGAACATCATACTCAAAATTAACAAAGAAAAGGGAAAAAAAATAAGAGAAAAAAACCAACAAGCAAAACTTTTTTTTTTTATCATGGAGTTGGTGTAGGTGTGGATACTAAGTACAATGTATGTTCTGCCAATTTTATATTGTTAAATAATACTGTCCAGCTATCAAACAACAGTCACCACCCCCCACCTCCCCCCCCTTTCCACCTACATACCCCACACACCTCACCACTTACTACTACTCCCCCCTCCTTTTTACCTGTCTACCCTTTCCTCTTTTCCCTGTCTACCCCTTTCCCCCCCCCCCTCACCCCCCCCTCACTTTCACCTCCCCCTGTTCTCCCCCGTTGCACACCCCCCTCTTGCCCTGTTCTCCCCGTTCCCCCCCCCCCCCCCCCCCCCCCCCCCCCCCCCCCCCCCACACTTTGAAGTATTGCGATTTTTTTAGCACAAAGGTGATTCCCTCTTATCAATTTTCCATCACCTTCTCATGTCTAGATTTGAAGAAAACTGGATTTGTATAGGGAGCAGAAAGAGACACAGACAGACACACAGTACAGACAAATGTGCTCTTATTTAAGATTGTTTAAAACCAGTTTATTATTAATTACACCGCTGTGTACATTTCTCCACGTGGAATATGCAAGCAAAAATGCTAACCAAGAATGTTTGAAAATTGTAATGCCTTCACCAAAAATACGCAAGTACACATGCTCATCAAGAAAAAGGAAATCAGTATTGAAAAGAGGAGACATGAAAAAGAGGATTCAATGAACATGCCTTTGCATTGTTACCCAGTGACATAACAGCAGAAGCATCATTCTTATAATTGTGTGCTAGTGAGGTCTATGTGGCAGTTGAGTTTTGTTTGCAGGCATACAAAAGAGAGAGAGAGAGAGAGAATGAAAAATGGATATTGAAAATGATATTGAACGAAATCACCAAATATTAATATGAAGACAATTTATTTACATTTTTTAAAAAAGTAGAACATATAGCTTCTTTGAATGCGTTAGGTCCAGCCAGTGCTTTAAATTTTTCACACCTGAGATTTGCATAATCACACATATGTCTTTCTATGCTCAAGTTGCAAGGTAATCCATTTTTACAATCTAGAGCTTATAGATGGTGGAATCTAAACTTGGGATGTGTAACTCGCTAACTGCCTTCTGGTTTTTTTTCTGCTTCAGCATATTTACACTCATTCCCTTGACTGTGCTTTTCTTCACACACACACACACACACACACACACACAGTACACACACACACACACACACACACACACATACATACACACAGATGCATACACAGTCATATTTTGAATGGATAAGCTTGCATGTTTCTTCAGCTTTTCTTCTTAAATATGCCCCATCCAGACCTTGAAAGATGAATATGACACATAGTTTGCATAGCAAAGCGAAAAAGAAACTTCCAGTTTTAAAACATAACCTTTTTTTTGAGTTTCAAGACATTCATCAACCAGTCATCTTTTCATGAGATTTTCAAGCAACCATCATACACATAGAAACACACAAGTGTAAGTACACCAAAGGCAGGAGAGTGATCTAGCGTTGGGAACATTTCAATCTGCTTGTTTACAGACAAAGCTGCGGCTTTACACTGCAAACTGGTTGGTCTGAATGGCACTCTTCACCCAAGCCATCGGATATTTCATCAACAGCAGCAGGAGAGGAAACAATGTTAAATTCGGATGAGATGATTGTTGGTTCTAATAGAGACACTCTGAATGGCACTCTTCACCCAAGCCATGGGATATTTCATCAACAGCAGCAGGAGAGGAAATAATGTTAAATTCGGATGAGATGATTGTTGGTTCTAATAGAGACACTCTGAATGGCACTCTTCACCCAAGCCATCGGATATTTCATCAACAGCAGCAGGAGAGGAAACAACATCGGATGTTAAATTCAGGTGAGATGATTGTTGGTTCTTATAGAGACACTCTGAAGTGGGACTCTAGGGAAGAAAAAAGTTGATTCTGAAACTAATTTTTGCCACTTAGACACGCTCTACAATGGCACTCTGGTAGGAATGAGGTTTATTTATTTATTTATCTATTTTTTTCTTTTTTGATCAGGAACAAAATCAACATTGAAAATTCTGAAATAATGCACTGTCTTGTTGCATTTAACATTTTGATTAAATCATTGCTCTTGTTGCCACTGCTAGTGCTTCTTTTCCAGTCACTCTTCATTTGTTAGCAATCTTTAAAAAAGTTTAGTGAAATTCTTCAGTAGTTCCCATTACATGCTACTGATTCTTAAGACAAAAAAAAAAACTCTGTCCTCCGCACATAATACTTGGTTACAATAGAATCTTAAAACCCCCTCTGTCTTAAAAATCTGCTACCTTACAACCTGGAAATAATCCAAGTGTCTCAGTTGGTCATGAAACAAACATATATAACAGGTAAGTTTGTCTTGAAACAAACATACCCAAATCTCTCAAAGTTTGTCTTGAAACAAACATATACAGGAAAATAGACTAAACGTCTCACAGTGTGTCTTTAAACAAACGTGCAGCAAAACGGTCTGATGTTTCCTTGTAACTGCTGTCAGCAAAGCTAAATGATGAAGTAACCACTCCTGTTCTTCCTGCCTGAAGCACCAAAGATAGTGATATGAGTCTCACAGGCATGAGCCCCTGAAGGATCAACTGAACCCCCCACAAACTTTTCATATTCCCTTTACTTCAAACCAGCACGAGCAATGAAACAAGCCCAGGAACGATAACCACCAAAACGTTGCATCTCAAACAAGAAGCCAGAGAGTCGTCCTTGTCCATTCCATCTCGTGAAGAATCGCCACCACTCGGAGCCACAGAACTCCCATCATCCTCATCCTGAGTGGTCGAGTCGGGGTTCTTCTCATCGGAAATGGTGGTGGCCGAATCAGAATCCTCCTCGTCGTCAGCGTCGCTGGGCAGCAGGGACAAGCAGATGTCCGGGAGAGTGTGCAGCTCACTGTTCAGCATGGCCTCGGCTAGCTCTTCCCCGCACAGCTTGAAGGCGTTCCGCAGGCAAAACGCCCGCTGCATGCTGGTTCTGTCAGTACACAAAACTCATGTACTTAGAGAGAGAGAGAGAGAGAGAGAACGCATTTCGTTTACAGTCCATTGATGTATACCACACAGGCAGTCATCATTATTTTTTTTTATTTGTACCCTGCACATAATTCGCAAATGGTATTGCCTTCATGGAAGAAGAGAGAGAGAACGAGTGTGTGTGTGTGTGTGTGTGTGTGTGTGTGTGAAAGTTCCATCAGTAATAAATTAGAACGGCTCCCGTTCCCAAGGTCGAACGATTCTTGGATCATGTGAACCGCACAAAAACAACACTATTTTCCGCCAAGGAAAGGAGCAGTTGGTACGGACCGAAGGAATTATTCCCCATTTACATTTTGGGGAAAAAAATTCAATACATGTATATGAACGGTGTTTTTTTTTCTCTAGAAAGCTTTAATACTTCATGAAACTGTATTACTTCGTGGATCAGTTTGCAACAGTAACATCACAGTGTTGATGTTCAGTGAACATTCAGTAATCATTTCTTACTAATATGTGAACACAGCCTGGCTCTGCCATGTGATCCGGATTCACAGCAAACTTCAGGGCCAAATCCCATCTTTCCCCCACGTTTTGTTCACGTCAATTCTGCATTTTTTGCGTAATAAAATTTATTACAATCTTTCTGAATGATTCTGGACCCACCGTTTAATCCGATTCACACAACAAATCCGCACAAAAATAGGATTGCTTCATTGTCTCTGGGTCACATTCCATCATCCTGAAAAAGTTCGCCTGAAATACCAGCCACATTGGCGAAGTGGCTTACATCGTGGACTGCCGGATGGGAGGTCGTTGGTTCGATTCTTATTACAGCCTTTTACAGTGAATTTTTCTGCTCCGATCGGCTCCTGCTGAGAGTGGAGTTAGCTACAGGCTCATTCGGGAAGGCCGGGACCACTCAGCTGAGTTTCATTCAGTTCAACACACGTGGCAAGTTCCGCTGTAGGAAAAGAAGCAAACTCTTTATGGAGTTGTGCCACAGCAGCAAAGTTGTCAGTTCAACTAAGGGTAACCTAAACAGTTGTGTTTTGCAGCTTGGTCACATCATCATAGGCAGAAATTTTTTTTTTTTTCTTCTCAACGGTACCTTGGTATTTTTCATGCTACTCGCAGCCATGACACTGACATTACTTGCAGATTATGTGTCCTAGGCCATTTCTAAAAAATAAAGCATATCACCTAGAAAAGCATTTCATGGCTAACACTTGCAGAGAACAACTCGACAGTGAGAAACATAAAGATGTCAACACAGCTCCCTCCATTGCCATCCTCCCCCCCCCCCCCCCCCCCCCCCCCCCCTCCAAACCTCGAACGGAAAAACTGTTGGCAACTTTCTATTTCAAACTTCATACAGGTGCAAACACACGTTTGACTACCTACGTATTTTGTTGTCTTAACTTTAATGTTTCAAAATGGAGCGACTGATGGCGGAGAACGAGCAAAATTTAGAAAAAGTGGGGGTTAGTTGCCGCCAAGGACATTGACAAACAAAGCACAGGACAAGACACATGTCCTTGGCGGCAACTAACCCCCACTCTTTCTAAATTTAACTTTAATGACCTAACGCATGAGGAGGAAAATGGGGGAAAATGGGGGGGGGAAAAAAAACCGAACGGCATCAAGCGGACTCACTGACAGGCGGCCTTGTGCAGACCCACATTGTCCAGGTGATCGTGGATCCACTGGTCCTGCACGTTGACCACCCGCCCGCCCGTAACCCTCCTCACACTGCTGCAGGATGGGCTGCGTGTCGTTGTAACAGGCCTCGGTCAGAGCGTCCGCTATGCCACCTGCAGAGGGAAAGGGCTTTTTACATACATACATACATACATACATACATACACGTGTTTGCTGTCCCATCTTCTGAGCCACCTCAGTGGCATTGCACCCACGCCGCTCATTCCGACTCCACGTCCACAGCCACGGCCCGGCACTGGCAATTCCTAGGGAGCAGTCAATGTCAGACTGTCGCGAGACACAGTCCACCAGTGGAAGCGCTGCACTGCCGCCGAGTTACTTTGATGGTGCCTGTTCTGATCCAGCATAGGCAGGACACCACCAGCTAAGCCTCATACTGACGACAGTAATTGCTTAGACGCAAAATCGGCGTGAGTAGAGCTCTCCCTCCAGAGGGCGCCACCACGTCCGTCCACCAAGACCTATGTAATACATTCGTACCTTCAAAGACCAGGAAAAGCTCCCTGACCATGACCTACACAACCCATTCTTACCTTCAAAAGCCTGGCAGAACTCCCTAACCATGACCTACACAACCTAATCGTACCTTCAAAGGCCTGGCAGAACTCCCTAACTATGACCTACACAACACATTTTTACCTTCAAAGGCCTGGACAGAACTCCCTAACCATGACCTACTTACCATGATTGATAAAGGCCCGACAGAACTCCCTAACCATGAATGTACATAATTTGAGGATTGGTGAAAAGCCTGAAACAAAAGGGGGGGGGGGGGGATCTTACCTCCAAAGGCCTGGCATAATGCCCAACCATGATCTTACTCTCAAAGGCCTGACAGAACTCCCTAACCATGACTCTACCGTCAAAAGCCTGGCAGAACTCCCTAACCATTTTCTTACCGTCACCCCCCTGGCCCCCCTCCCTAACCATGATCTTACCGTCCAAATTATATAGACAGAACTACCCTAACCATGATCTTACCTTCAAAGGCCTGACAGAACTCCCTAACCATGATCTTACCTTCAAAGGCCTGGCAGAACTGTCTCTGGGAACGGACGGCATTGTCGCTGTCAAAGGTGAAGGACAGCCAAATGTCCCTGAAGGTGGGATCAGTGATCTTGTTCAGCTCCTCGTCGTAACAGTTGTAGCGAGATTCGAAGGTTCTGAACAGAGACAAATGGATTGTGTGGGTCAAAAAGAAAAGTTAGTGCGTGAGTAAATGTATACTGGTGAGCGCGTTGTGACAGTAGGGAGGAGGCAGGGAAGGGGGGGGGGGGGGGGGGGGGGGATAAGGGCAGAGGAGGTAATGGCCTGAGATTTGGAAAAGAGGGGCGATGGTGGTGGGTGCGTGCGTGCGTGATGTATTTGTGCGTGCGTGCGTGCGTGGAGATGTGTGTGTGTGTGTGTGTGTGTGTGTGTGTGTGTGTGTGTGTGTGTGTGTGTGTGTGTAAAACTGAATAAAAAAAATTGCCCACTTTTTGTCAAATGAGAAGACTTTGGGGACATTGAATGAAAAGAAACAACTTGATTTGATGGGAACAGAAAAGCCTATTTGTATTTCGGCCAAGTCAAAAAAAACCCCAAAAAACATTAACTTATTCATCTTTCAGTCGTTCAGTAGAAAGCATAAAAATTACAACTTTATGGTTACACGCAGTTCTGTTACAGTTCATATACCCCACAGTTGGTCAGATGCTGTGCGGTTACATGAAGTTCTGGAACAGCCTATTCCCGTCACAGTGGCTCAGGTGCTGTAAGTGACCTGCAGTTCTAGAACAGCCTATACACCTCACAGTGGCTCAGGTGCTGTAAGTGACCTGCAGTTCTAGAACAGCCTATACACCTCACAGTGGCTCAGGTGCAGCGTGCTGTACGGTTACCTGAAGGTCTAGAACAGCCTATACACCTCACAGTGGCTCAGGTGCTGTACGGTTACCTGCAGTTCTAGAACAGCCTATACACCTCACAGTGGCTCAGGTGCTGTACGGTTACCTGCAGTTTCTAGAACAGCCTATACACCTCACAGTGGCTCAGGTGCTGTACGGTTACCTGCAGTTCTAGAACAGCCTATACACCTCACAGTGGCTCAGGTGCTGTACGGTTACCTGCAGTTCTAGAACAGCCTATACACCTCACAGTGGCTCAGGTGCTGCAAGTGACCTGCAGTTCTAGAACAGCCTATACCTCACAGTGGCTCAGGTGCTGTACGGTTACCTGCAGTTCTAGACAGCCTATTCCCAGTCCTTACACTCACAGTGTATAGGGGCTGTCGGATTACCTGCAATTCTGTTGCAGTCCAAACAGCAGGTGGTCCAATTCTGAGGCATTCTGGGAAGGTCGGTTGAGGGTCAGGTTCTCCCTGATCCGCTGGGCGCACGTGACCACCACGTCACGAGGAGGGGTCAGGTCGGAGGGGAGGCGGTCTGTGGACAAAGGTGAAAGGCAGGTTGTCACACGTGTGTGTGTGTCTTCTTCTTCTTCTTCCAAAAAAAATCGGTTCACTCAAAAAAGAGTAGGTCACCAGCGCGCATGTTGAAAAGTAAAATAAAATAAAATAAAGTGCGACTCAGCCTGTTGGGCCCTGGAGCAAAATTTGGCAACAAGGGGTCGCACACGATATTTAAAACGTTAAAAGCAATGGCCAGGTTCAGGCCTAGGTGTGTGGGGTGTGTGTGTGTGTGTGTGTGTGTGTGTGTGTGTGTGTGTGTGTGTGTGTCCATCTTGATCTGTCACTCTGATTCTATCATTTTATTTTGAGAAAAAAAAAAGGATTTTTAAATGTACACACCAGAATTACATAAAATAGGTCTATCTAATCTACTTCTGGTCTAAAATCTAAGTGTACACTACTATTGTTGTAACCCACTGAAGACGTTACCTCTTGGTGACCTGATTCTGAAAGGGTGAAGGTTTGACGCCAGCTGTGGGTCTATTGAGGGGGTGCAATCATGACAATCATGTATAGGGTAAAGGCTGCCTGAGTATTTGATGCCTGATCATCAAATTCCCTTCTTTTGTCCAACCAGCCGGCAATTCTTTCATACAACCACCAGTCAATCATTCGATCCATCACCCCCTTCAATGATTGTGTTGAAGCATACACTGGTGCGATGTACTCAGCAGAGGGGTCGGCCAAACACGATTCGTTCGTGAAGAAAGCATAAAAGGCCAGCAGGTGTCGCTTCACCTCTACGTCACATCCTGTCATGGCGGATCCCAAACATCCGGTTGTGTCATTGATGACTCTGGAAGCAGAGGATGCAGAAAAACCAAGTCGTCGTGAGCTATGTAGTGGGTGCCGAAGGAGGGTTGAAGACAAACAGTACAATTCTTCTGCAGACTGTGGTCTAGGCGCTGTATTGCGTTGGACATGTTTCATATATCTGTTATCTTAACATCTATGGAAGACATGCATTTGTTACCTTTTGTTTTTCTTGCCAGTTTTGCATTACGCATGACCCTTATTTTGGTGTCTTTTTTGGAATTTTGGTTTAAACTTATTTCTCCCCCTTTTTCTCAGAGCAGTGGAATGCATGTTTCAGACTGTCTGATGTGAGTATTCCGGAAAACTGACACAGCATTTTGATGTCAGTGTCACTGTTTGCTTCTTCCGATTTTTCACTGCGCACACACACACACACACACACACACACACACACACACACACACACACACACACACACACACACACACACACACACACACACACACACGCACGCACACACACACATTGAATACTGTTCTGCTTTTTTTTATCGTGTGCATGTATATGTGTTCAAATGCATTTACATGCGGGCAAGTGCATTATGTCTGGGAGGGAGAGAAACGGAATGGTGGTGTGCGTACACTGTCACCTCTGTTGTACTGTGCACGTTAGCACATTTCTTTCTTCTTCGTCTGTATCAGAACGTTTCTTGGAGCAAGCAAACATACTGCATAGTCAATAAACCATCTGAACATAATTCACAATCTCTCTCTCTCTCTCTCTCTCTCTCTCTCTCTCTCTCTCTCTGTCTCTCTGTGTTGTCTGTCACGCACACTCTCTCACACACATACACGCACGCACGCACACATACACACTTACACGCACGCACGCACGCACACAAACTCTCTCTTTTCCCTCTCTCTCTCTCCCTTTCTCTCCCTACCCGTCTCTCTCTCTGTCACACACACACACACACACACACACACACACACACACACACACACACACACACACATGCACGCACACACACAAAATTATCTCTCTCCTTCTCTCTCTCTCCACTCTCTCTCTCTCTCACATACACACACACACACACACACACACATACACACAGATACACACACACACACACACACACACACACACACACACACACACACGCTTGCACACACACATGCACACACACACACAAATGCTTTTAGTTATACACACACACAAGGCGCGCGCGCGCGTTAAAGAAATAAATGAGGCAGTACGCACATTTCATGCAATACTTCCAAGCAAATCAGGCAGAGACAAAGGTTTCATCACATCTTTATAGAAAGCAAATGAGGCAATCTCCTTTCATCCCATCTTTATAGCATTAAAAACAGCTAATGGTCCAACGCCGCCTGCTTGATCGTTAACATAAAGCACATGGGCTTGCTTTGGGGATCTTTTAACACTGAAACGTGTGTGTTGTATAGCACTTTTGTTTGTTTTTACGATAAAACTATTCTTGAGAGTTTTATTCTTTCGTTTTTGGATTATCTTCTTCTTCTGTTTTTATCCTCCTCTTCTGCTCCTCGCCTCTGAATCCCTTAGGTTTCTCCATCTTACATAACACGACATGCTAAGTAGAAAGCGAGTAATATCATCAAAAGCAGATCCCTCGAACTATCAACATGAACAACAAACTCTCTCTCTCTCTCTCTCTCTCTCTCTCTCTCTCTCTCTCTCTCTCTCTCTCTCTCTCTAATGTCAAGACAACACATACATTTCGATGACTTTTTTTGCAAAATGACTTCGACAATTTTGATGAAAGGTGCTATTCTATGCCGTAGAGAAGGATACGTATGAAGGCAAGCCATCTTGTTCATATCTAGCCGACCAAGGAAAGCCACAATTGAACACTCAAAAACAGGAATGAAGAAGAAAGGACAAAACACGGGATGAACTCACTGGCAAGCCAGCTCTTTGTAGACGTCGACATTGTTGTCAAAGGCGCGCTGCGAGCGCACGGCAGACACGTACTGTTGACCTTGGGAGAAGCGCGTGTAACACCAGGCCTCCACGCCGTTGTTCTGACGTTGTTCTCACCTGCGTACACACAGCCACCCTGACCGCTCACCTCTGTACACACAGCCACAGACCGCTCACCTCTGTGCACACAGCCACAGACCGCGCACACAGCCACACAGCCACAGACCGCTCACCCCTGTACACACAGCCACAGACCGCTCACCTCTGTACACACAGCCACAGACCACTCACCTCTGTACACACAGCCACAGACCGCTCTCTGTACACACAGCCACAGACAGACCGCTCACCCCTGTACACACAGCCACAGACCGCTCACCTCTGTGCACAGCCACAGACCGCACACAGCCACGACCGCTCACCTCTGTACACACAGCCACAGACCGCTCACCTCTGTACACACACAGCCACAGACAGACCGCTCACCTCTGTACACACAGCCACAGACCGCTCACCGCTCACCTCTGTACACACAGCCACAGACCGCTCACCTCTGTACACACAGCCACAGACCGCTCACCTCACCTGTGTACACACAGCCACAGACCGCTCTCACCTCTGTACAGCACAGCCACAGACCGCTCACCTCTGTACACACAGCCACAGACCGCTCACCTCTGTACGCACAGCCACAGACCGCTCACCTCTGTACACACAGCCACAGACCGCTCACCTCTGTACGCACAGCAGTACCACAGACCGCTCACACAGCCACAGACCGCTCACCTCTGTACACACAGCCACAGACCGCTCACCTACACAGCCACACACCTCTGTACACAGAGCCACAGACCGCTCACCTCTGTACACACAGTCACAGACCGCTCACCTCTGTACACAGTCCACAGACCGCTCACCACTCAGCCACAGACCGCTCACTCATTCCAGCCACAGCGTACAACAGAGGAAACTCGAGTCACAGCCAAATATTTCAGGGATTCACAGTTTTATCACAGAGGAAGACCCAACGAGCCATTCGAATCACTGAATTTCGCCACAGACGCTACTCGGCCATGTCATCGAAGTCACAGACGTTCTCTCATAGCAAAACGTCAACCGTTCGGGGTAGCCGCTCGAGTCATTGATCCTCTTACAGCATGGACGTACAGACTGCACAGAGGGTCTGGAGTGTGCTTGCGGGAAATGCCACTGACTGCCATCCTTGCACCAGAAACAACGGGAGAGTTTCACGACAGTCACAGGAAGGAGCACTCATTCCGGAACCTCTGTATACACAGGACTGGCTGTCCACCACACAACCCCGCCCTAACAAGGCTTTCCACGGGATTGGTCGGAAGACCAACGAGTCGACACATCTGAATTTCGGGTCACCATTCTGGAAAGCAAAATCCTCTCGGGGATCGAATCCCTTACACCTGCATGACTGCACAGGGGTCCCCCATCATGACCAGGAAACGAACACGAGACAGGAAAGTGCGTTGTCACCTTGAAGCATGACCCTGAGGACCCATGGGTGCACAACGGGTCACCACCTGGAAAGCACATCCTCTGGATCCCATGCACCTGCATGACCCATCATGACACGAACACAAGACGAAGTGCGTTGTCACCTTGAAGCGTGCCTGAAACACCACATATACCGAGCGTGCCAGTACCGTCATTCATACTTTCCCAAGACAATAACTGAGTGGAACCACCTCGACGATAACATCGTCCACCAAGTCAGTCGACTTTCAAGTCGGCTCTGGCAAAAGCCAGAAGTTGATAATATCACCGCGCTGCGCACCCCCACTGTCACGCCTATGCCTGGAAATGGATGTTAGCGACGTATCAATCCAGATCCAGATCCAGCTGCCCTGGGGACCTGGTTAGATTCGAACACCCACAGTCTGGTCTCTGTACCTCTGGCCAGCCTGTGTGCCTTGGAGGACATGCAGGGCGGCCTGGCATGGAGGTAGAACCCGACCAACGCCATTTTTTTTCTTAAGCTGTGTTCAAAGCAGTCCACTTCTTAGACAGTAGACAGCGGCATCAACAAACCGTCGTCCTACCCGGCGCCAGACACGTGTCCTGCCACCGTTGGAGCTGCGGAAGGAACCGGTGAAGAGGATAGCAGACTGCTGAAGTCTGTTCCAGACTTCATGCTGCACTGATTCCTTGCAGCATGGACGTACAGACTGCACAAGGGCCTGGAGTGTGTTGCGGGAGGTGACCTGCCATCCTGGCACCAGCTACAGTTACCTGTAGGAGGGGTTGCTGAAGCAGATAGAAAAGACCGGTCAAACACATGCCTCGTGGTTTTTGTTCCAAAGACATACGAGGTATCTTATGAGATTGTAAACTGAAGGCCAAGGGTGGTCCATGATGAACCGTCAGGCACTTTCTCCCCGGACAGAGTGGGGGGTAGGGCTGCAGACCTTTTGCTGACACGTGCACAGACAGTGTGTGTGGTGTGTTTTGTAAGTCGGCGAGAGATTGCAGGGGCTGGACACTGGGGAAACAGTCGTTACAGGTGGGGGGGAGGACCAGGGCACTTTGTTCATGGAAACGATCTTTTTTTTTCTTGTCTGCGGCATTGTGGGTGCGAACTTTTTGAAAGAATTAGGATTTGTTTTTTTAGTCTGTAGGACCCTTTTGATGTATTACATTTGAAAAGAATGTCTAGTTAATTTTTGTGAAACAAAATAGAAAAAAAAGAAAATTACAAGGGGGGGACTCCCTTTTGTGTTGGTTGACTGGCTGTTTGACACTGTTGTGTAAGCGAGTCTGACAACTGTTTGTTTGACTTTTTTTCCTCCCTAAAATCTGTGAACACTTGTTTCAGGTCTCATGACCAAAGCTTTCATGTGTACCTATTTCACTTGCACCCACGACCCTACACCGTACCCCCTCTAGCATCCGCAATTCAATTATCCCTCTTCAGTCACACACACACACACACACACACACACACACACACACACACACACACACACACACACACAACGCATATAACACATGAATGCACACGCGCATGCGAGCAAACATACACTCACTTAAGTGCAACACACACACACACACACACACACACACACACACACACACACACACACACCACACACACACACACACACACACACACACACACACGCACGCACGCACGCACGCACGCACACACACACACACACACAGGCATATACACATGAATGCACACACACACACACACACACACACACACACACACACACACACACACACACACACATGCGAGCAAACATGCACTCACTTAAGTGTACGTGCGCATGCACACACACACACACACACACACACACACACACACACACACACACACACATACACACACGCGCGCGCCGCCTTCACTTTCAGAGTTTTTTTTTTTTTAATCCACTGCCCTCTATGTGTGTGTGTGTGTGTGTGTGTGTGTGTGTGTGTGTGTGTGTGTGCGTGTGTGTGTACGTGTGCGTGCGCGCGCGCGCGCGTGTGTGTGTGTTCGTACAACTGCTCAGACCTGTAAACTTTTTAGCACGTGACATTTGTCTGAATCAAAGCGCCTTCAATATGTGTATCGCCCATAATCATACGTTGCGCTTCTTGAAATACCTGCTTCATACCCAAACACTGTTTGAGTTATTCCAAGAGTTGTGTCAAAGAGGAGTCATGAAACATTTTGCCCCGAAATAAGTATGCCGAACAGTGTTTCATGTGTTTCCTGCCTGATTTGCAAAAAAAAAAAAAAAAAAAAAAAAAAAAAAGAAAAAAAAATGTTTCCACACGAGAATTGATTCCATGACATGCTTTAGTGTGGTGAAATACGTTTCTGGTATTGCGCATCATGAATCGATCAACATCGCTGATGACGACGCGTGACTACGCCTCGCTTAACAGTTAAAAGCAGACAAGAAATGGGACAGCCTGCGCTTTAAAATCTAAACATGAAACAAACCTTGTTTTGAGTGAGTTGTTCCCTTGCCACGTGAATTGTAGGGCTAAAAAAACTGAAGACGAAAAGAAACTCACGCCAACATCCAAGCAGACACATTTCATGCTGAACTGGTTTGGAGCACCAACTTGTGCAGGCAACGGTGTGCAGCGCGACAGCTTGAAGCTGTAGGCAATTTTTACCGGTATTTTACCTAGTCACTTTGAAGGCCAACCTCAGAAGCTGCAACATCGACACTGCCTCCAGGGAAGATGTCGCCCTTGACAGAACACAGTGAAAGCAACAGTGTACCCAGGGGCACAAAGACATTCGAGCACAACACAGAGCATCCGCCATCCAGGAAAAAAGAGCAATCGGAGAAGACAGGGCCCATCCTTGCAGGACTCCATTCCATGCAGCGCTTCTGTGGAAGACTTTGTGCCCTAGGAGTTGGTCTTCATTCCCACAGGAGGACCCACATCAGCAGATGACCTGCCTGCCTACTCATCCGTTGGACACGACGGGAGAATCCGTCTTCATCATCCTGCCCGAAAAAGAAAACAGCTTGGAGATACCTGTAGCTGTGTGAGGACTTCTCGGCAATAAGTAGTTCAGCTGTCAAACGATGCAGTGTAGTACAGACCTGGACCTCACCGACCAGTCTTACCTTGGAAGTTGCGGCACAGTTCGGCACTCCTGCTGGTCACCTGGTCCGGATCGAAGAACAGCTGAATGAACCGATCCAGTGGACTCTGCGCGCCCTGCGTGGACAGCCTGGTGGCAATGCAGGGCACGATCTGGATGTAGTTGCTGCTGGAAAACGAGAAATCGAATCCATTCAGTCATCAACCTGTGAATGAGCTGATCAATCAGATGTGTCTGCTGAAAAGGTGAGATCAATTCACCAATTTGTAGTGATGAATATAGTGACCGAGATCAATCAGTCGCGATCGATAGTTTAATACTCAGTGGATAATCGGTCAGTCACAGTCAAGTAATATCAATCATCAAAACGGCTACAACTATTAAGTAAGATCAATCATCAATCAGTAATGATAAAAACAATCATTCACGTCAAGTTGTAATTCTTCGGTACAGTGAGATCAATCCTGGAATCTGATTGACAAGTATTTGATTGCTACTTCTTTCAAAAGGCTGATTTCACAGACCAGTTGACTGTCTTAGTGATTGACTGATTGATTTGATCACTCCTTGAATCTCCTTGAATTTGATCACCTCTCGAGTCCTTGAATTTGATCACTCCTTGAATCTGGCTGCCTGATCGGTTGATTTATTGGTTGACTGATAACTGCTCTGCTCGTTTGGCGGTCTGTCGATTGCATGAAAGAATTGACTGCTTGATTGACTGATTGATTGATTGATTGATTTGGGGCTTAACATTCTGCAGTATAACTGGAAATAAACATAGCCAACAGCGCGACTTCGACAAAGAAAACAGTGCATGTACTGTACGTGAAAATGATGTATTACGAATTTGAATAGACCTACACGGTACTGCAATGCCGGACAGAAAGAAATACCCCCTCTCTCTCTCCTCTCTCTCTCTCTCTCTCTCTCTCTCTCTCTCTCTCTCTCTCTCTCTCTCTACACACACACACACACACACACACACACACACACACACACACACACACGCACGCACGCACGCACGCACGCACGCACGCACACACACACACACACACACACACACACACACACACACACACAAATTATGTACGTAAGTATACCTGTCTGTCTTTCTATCTGTCTATTCGCTATCTATCTATATATATACTCTCTCTCTCTCTCTCTCTCTCTCTCTCTCTCTCTCTCTCTCTGAGCAGACTTAAGCTCTGGACCATATTAAGGAAGTATGGTTTAAATGGCAAAATGCACAGAGCCATTACACAAAGCATGTGCAGAGTAGTGAAAGCTAAAGTTTGTTGTGGTAGTGAGCTGACAGCCTCATTTCTATGCCCCTGGGGTCTGAAACAGGGAGAAGTTTATAGTCCTGTTTTCTTTTTTGTTCTATATGTTTAACGAACTTGCAGCGAAAATGACAAATAGGGCAGGCCTGGCATACAACCAATACCAGATATTGTTGAAATATCTGTTCTTGTGTTTGCAGATGATGTCACATTGGATTCTGACTGTTTGGGGTTTACAAAACCAGTTCAATATTTTTGCGCGAGGTTGCTATGAACCTGGACCTGGAAGTTAAACTCAACAAATCAAATATAACTATATTTAGACATGGGGGACGAGTTGCTGCACGAAAGCGGTGTATTATGGTGATCATCGAATGGAACTGGTTAACATTTATAAGCATCTTGGTATCTGTATCTCTTCTCGCTTGTTGTTCTCGCATGCTTTATATGATATCGCTAACCGTGCGAAAAGGGAGGAGTTATATGTAGGCTTATTTGGAGAAAGATCTCCTTCAATATTCTTTAAGCTTTTCGATGCACAAACCCAGCCTATGCTCAGCTATGATGCAGAAGTGTGTGGCATTGGATATGATCGAACGACCGTTGATAGAGTTCACTTGTCTGCATTACAAAGATTTTTTTAATGTTTTCAGTAAAACGTCTAATCTTATGGTCTACGGTGAAATAGGTTGTTACCCATTATACGTTAACATATTAGTAAAGTATGTTAAATACTGGTAACGAGAAATAAAACTGTCTCCCCACCGGTTACCATTTTAAAACTTGCAAAATACTTTTACACCTTCATAAACAAAATAGAAAGCACGGGCGTCATCTGTTTGTTACACACTGTATCAGCATCTGTTACACACTGTATCAGCATCTGTTACACACTGTATCATTATGGCTTTGAGTAAGTTTGGGAAAAAATCAAGGAGTGGGCGACGAGATAGAAGGGTTTAGCCGAGTTTAAGGACAGACTTGTTAGCTCATATATAATCGAGAACGGTCAAGAAACGTTGATTGAAGTGAACGATGTTCTTTCTATAGAACATTTAAATCTTCCCTATCTCCAGCGTCACATCTGAATCAGCGGAAACATCTCAAGGCTAGAACACTTTTCATTCGCTTCGGGGGTAAGGAGTTTCGCCATTGAAGATCCACAGAACACGTTTCGGAGAAAATACTTGTGAAAGAAGATATGACTGTCCATTTTGACGATTCCACGCAGAAACAGGGGTACACTTCACTCTCTCTTGTCCAAGATATCAGGAAATTAGAGAATCGCACATCGCAAAAAAAGTATTTTAATAAACCTTCAAGCTGTAAACTTTCACTTCTTCGTGCAAACAATAACAGATCTATACAAAATAAACTTGCAACATACATTTAGAAAGTCTTTGAGATTAGAAATGGATTATCAAATAATGATAATATGTAGATTATTCACGTGCCTCTGGCTGATGCAAACTCTCTTTGATGTGGGTCTGTGGGCCTAATCAGTAAAAGTGTCAGTGTCAGCGTTCCCCCCCCCCCCCCCCCTCTCTCTCTCTCTCTCTCTCTTGTCAAAAGACCTCTTTGGTAATGACAATAAAATATCAAAGTGTCAAAGTGTCAAAAGTCTCTCTCTCTCTCTCTCTCTCTCTCTCTCTCTCTCTCTCTCTCTCTCTCTCTCTCTCTTCGAATCATAAATCTCTCATGAAATTTTTCGTTACTTATGTATTTCAAACCTGACTTGATCTTGTGTGTGTGTGTGTGTGTGTGTGTGTGTGTGTGTGTGTGTGTGTGTGTGTGTGTGTGTCCCACAGTTTAATAATGAAAATGTACTCTCTCCATATCAAAAAAAAAAAAAAAAAAAAAAAAAAAAAGCAGAACATCTCTCATCTTTAATGATACAATCACCTTGCAACAATGCACAGTTGTTGTTTTTTCCACGACAGCCAACAATTCACACACACACACACACACACGCGCACACACGCGCGCGCGCGCGCGCGCGCGCACACACACACACACACACACACACACACACACACACACACACACACACAAGCGCGCGCACGCACACGCGCGCGCGCGCGCACGCAGAGAGATAGAGAGAGAGAGAAGCGGCCGCGCCTGGCAGCCGGATGTCTTGAATCTTTTATTCCGGAGTGGCGGCCAGTCATATCGTTTCATGGCATCATTAAATGTTAAGGCTTCTCCTTTAACGCACAGGAACAGTGCCTGCCCGGGCGTGTGTTGGTCGAAGGCCAACAAGGAACAAACAGACAAAAGATTTCACCACACTAAAAATACACACAGGCTCATAGTTATATTGACACGCCTCAGTGATTTCTTTTCCTACTCTCACTATGTATTGCACACATTAAACAACCAGCCGATAGCGTCACGTGTTTTTTGTTACTACGGACTATATATTACATACATTAAACAACCAGCTGATTGCGTCACGTGTTTTTTTTGTGTTTTTTTTTTTGTTACTATGGGCTGTATATTGCATACATTAAACAACCAGCTGATTGCGTCACGTGGTTTTTGTACTATGGACTATATGTAAACAACCAGCCGATTGCGTCACGTTTTGTTGTTGTTGTTTTTTGTTACTATGGGCTATATATTGCATACATTAAACAATCAGCTGATTGCGTCACGTGTAATTTGTTACTATGGACTATATATTGCATACATGTACTTTGTTACTATCGACTATATATTGCATACATGTACTTTGTTACTATCGACTATATATTGCTTTATTGCATACATGTATTTTTGTTACTATTGACTATATTTGCATACATGTACTTTGTTACTATCGATTATATATTGCTACACATTAAACAAACCAGCTGATTGCGTGGCGTGTATTTGTTCCCTTCGAACATGAGAAGTGTTACGG
>JADBJO010000740.1:110000-170000 GCA_016801955.1 Conus betulinus
AGAGACAGCTACAAATGCAAATCACGTCGAAAAAGATTTTTTCCTCTTGCATTTACGACTGAAATGGTTGTTTTATTATTAGTTTAGATTATCTGCTTAATCTTACTTTTTGACGGATAGGCCTACACGTGCGTGCATGTGTGTGTGTGTGCGTGAGTGTGTGTTCCAAAAGTGTGTACTGGTTCCTGCCACTGTGTAGGGAGGGGAGGTGAGAAAAGAAGGTAGGGG
The DNA here is from genome assembly GCA_016801955.1 of Conus betulinus. Taxonomy (NCBI): domain Eukaryota; kingdom Metazoa; phylum Mollusca; class Gastropoda; order Neogastropoda; family Conidae; genus Conus; species Conus betulinus. The sequence goes on from JADBJO010000740.1 coordinate 110,229, forward strand.
GGTGTCGGAGAATGAGAAGGGAAAGAAAATCTACTGTAGACATGTATGAACATGGAGATAACCATTTTCTTTATCGTCGCGTTGGTTAATAAACTTGTGTTAGGTCTCATACGATTAGCAGCAACACTTCCGAAGTAAGCTTCATGGACTATGGCCATTTCATTTTCCTTCCATGGGTCCATGATCCATACCTTAAAAAAATAACAGAAGGTTACATGTTCTCTTTAGTGCCCAGGTCACAAAGGTCATTGCACTGTAGCTGCGTAAATACAGAATCACAGAAAGATGGGACACGTTTTGCATTCTGCCTTGCCGAGTGCTTGTCAATATAGTGAAAGGAACTGAGAACCGAAACCTGCAGACAATTACTCGCTTCTTTATTCTTACCTTTTTTTTCTTTTTGTACTCCCAGTTTTTACAGAACAGGGAGTACTTTACAAAGGGAACCAAGAATTGCTGTCTGTGTGTGTCTGTGTGTCTGTCTGTCTGTGTGTCTGTTTGTGCGTCTGTCTGTGGTCAAAATGTGTTCCACTCTCTCCAGACAAAACTTCTGGGTCGATCTTTCTGAAAATTTGTCCGTATGTTCATTATGGGTCACGTATGATGCCCGACGTTTTATTTTACCAGAATAGCCATTACTAACGGCTGTAACGGCCCAAAAACGGTTTTTTTCTTTTATGGAATATCTCAGAAAGTACTTGTATTCCAGATAAACTGGGGGTTCGTTTATATGCTTTGCATCTTGTTTGTTTAACCTGGTCATTTCTCTGTGATCGTTATGGTGGAAAGAAAGTCTAGGGAGATCTTGACAGCTGAAGGGCATCAGAGAAGGACCCCCTCTCCGCTCCCCCCCCCCCCCCCCCCCCCCCCCCCCCCCCCCCCCCTCCCTCTCAGACAAGTGTTTCAGCCCAAAACTCCTTACACTTCAACAGAGCAGGGCCGATCCAGGCCATGACTTCTAGCTGCCCATCCGCTGTCATAGTTCTTCCTGGCGCTGCCGAGACTCGAACACTAACCCCCCGGATGGATGGGTGTCTGAAGGCGATGTTCCTTAGACGGGTGTCTTTGCCCGCATCTCAACAGGACACCTGTTCTAAGGTGAGAAGTTTCAGCCTTATGAAGTTCACTCCTGTTCCTCCTGGACGTGATCCAGCGGCAACTCTTTGTCAGCTGCCTCTGCCATCCAATTTTGGGGTCTGGTCCTCTTCTTACTAGAAATCGCGGGTTATTTCATGACGTCAAAGGCCACGAGCCTAACCGCCCTTGCCCAAAAACCTCTATGGCGAGGACTTTGGCTGGGAATCCCGATTCCCTCCAAGGAGGGCGAGTAGTCCTCTGAATTCCATTCAAATCCTGACAGACTTTCCATCCCATAGCAACCCAACCGTTCCTGGGTCCACCTTTTGACCTAATCCTGCACCAAAAAGTCAATGGGTTCGTCTTTAAGCCGCAAACTGTCAAAAAAAAAAAATAGTTAAAATCAAAGTAGTATAAAGAAAAGGAATAGCGGCTTCATCGTTTTCCCACCATTTGCCTCTGTCACATTCCCTTTTGCTTGCGGAGATAACTACCCTCTCTCTGGAGGGAGAGGTGCTCAGTTGCCTGGGATACCATCACACGCGCGTGCGCGCACACATGTGGCATTACTTTGTGAACAGTCGGAAAATGAAATTACTGCTACTGCTGCTGCCGCCACCACTCATACTACTACCTACTACTACTACTACTACTACTACTACTACACAGATTCATATGGACCCATACACACATTTCCCTATTTCCCGGACCCCTCCCCACTCCCCCTTCGCCCTGCGCATCTCTTGTGACTCCCGAGCCCGCCTCCCCCCCCCCCCACCCCCTTACACACACACACACACACACACACACACACACACACACACGCACGCACGCACACGCACACGAAACCACGTCAACCAGCTTAATGTTGTCCTCTAGCCAGTGAGGGCGCCTTTCTGCCTGCACATGGGCTGTGCCCGCAAGCCGTGCATCGTCGTGTGTCGTCGTCGTGTGTGTGTGTGTGTGTGTGTGTGCTTCGAACTTGGTAAGTTAACACTGTCACATGTGAAGTGTGGTGAACGGACAACAACCCCGTGAATAAGAGTTAGACACAGAGCCAGTCAATCCAACAAGAGGTGGCGATACCCACAATGCAACTCTGACTTGTGAAAGACCCAGTTCCAATTCCTGTCCTCGGCTTCTTTGGTTAAAACTAGTTCACTATGTTTTGAGCGTAATCTTGCTGACTGGCACACAAACCAGCAGACAGCAATGCTCATAACCACTCTGACAGTCCAACTGAACGTAACTCAGAAGGAAAAAAAAGACACTAAAAAAAGAAAGAAAGAAACAAACAGAAAAGGGGGTGGGGAGATGGACAGGGAGGAGAAAATCAACAACATTCCACACGTGCGTTTATCTACATCTTAGTGCTGGGAATGAATTACTAGATGGGTGCAGTTGCAACGTCCTTTGGTACAAATGATTACATTTCCGCACATTTATCGCCCGTGAATACTTGCTATAAATAATGCAAAGAAATGACTTCGACCAAACCCTTGCCGATTCAACATGGCCACTTGGTAGGTTTGCTTTGCTTTGCCATCCAATACAATGGATAGTGTGCCTGCCTTGCTGACTGGCTTTCAGTGGTCACTCTTGGTCCAAATGTATAGGTCAGTTGCACCTCGCTCAAGGACCGGGCATGGAGATGTACTTTGATTCTTTCTTTTCCATCAGCGACGATTTCAGTCGGTAAGATTTGGTGGGGAGGGCGGCAAAGGCGGTGGTGGTGATAGTGGTGGTGGTGGTGGTGTGACTCTGTGTGTGTGTGTCCGTGTGTGTGTGTGTGTGTGTGTGTGTGTGTGTGTGTGTGTGTGTATTGTTAATCAGGAAATAGTGTTGTCTAATGTAGTTGAAATAATTAATTCGTTCGTATGCGGGCGTATACGCGTACACATGCTCTCTCTCTCTCTCTCTCTCTCTCTCTCTCTCTCTCTCTCTCTCTCTCTCTCTCTCACACACACACACACACACACACACACACACACACACACATGCGCGCGCATCACTTTGTGAACAGTGGTAAAATGAAATTACTACTACTACTACTGCCGCCGCCGCCACCGCTCATACCACCACCACCACTACCACCACCACCACTACTACTACTCCTACTACTACTACACAGATTCATATGGACCCATACACACATTTACCTATTTCCCGGACCCCTCCCGCTCCCCCTTCGCCCTGCGCATCTCTTGTGACCCCCAGCCCCGCCCCCCTTACACACACACACACACACACACACACACACACACATATACATATATCACCCCCCCTCCCTTCCCCCTCTCTCTCTCTCTCTCTACACACACACACACACACACACACACACACACACACATACACACATCCCCCCCCCCCCTTCTCACTCTCTCTCTCTCTCTCTACACACACACACACACGCACACGCACACGCGAGCGCACTTAGACGCACTATTGAGGCGTGCCATCGCTCCCTGTCACCTGACACCGACAAAGAGTTTACCGTTCTACTGAGCGCAAGTAGGCAGGGAGGCTGGGGAGGGGGGGGGGTGGGGGGAGGGAGGGGGGGGGGGGGGGGGGGGGGGAGGAGGAGGAGAGAGGGCGGAGGAAAGAGTAGGGAATAGCGAGAGGTGAGGGAGTACGAGAAGATGACGGAGGACGGAGGAGTCGGAGGATTAAGAGGTGGAAAAGGTCGACAGCAGCCTCAGCGAGGAGTGTCAACATCATACGGCGACGTTGTCCGTACGACTTCCATCCCAGGATCCAAGTCAGGAAGGACACGCAGATTCCACCGAATAGTCAGCGTCTTCTGGGCAGCCAGTCAGGTGACGTGTGTGTGGGAAACAGACTTCCGGTTCTCAAAAAACATGGAGGTTTTTTTTTTTTTTTTTTTTTTTTATCTGGCAAAATCGAAGAGAGAACTGATGACTGGGCAAATGCACTTATACAGGTCATCATCTGTACAGTAATGTGTCGTCTGCAACACAATCGTCAGTCGTTCTTCAGTCAATAATATTAACCAATCGAAATAGTCTCTTTATGCTGACCGGAACTCGGCTTTCAGTCGACGCGGTATGACTTTGTAGTGTCTGCTGTCACGATCATAACATATTCAATATTGATGTTGTAAGAAAAAATAATAATAATAATAACTCCACTGTCAGCCAATCCTACAGGTCAATCGCCAGTCCTACAGATCAATCGCCAGTCCTACAGATCAATCGCCAATCCTACAGATCAATCAACAGTCCTACAGATCAATCGCCAGTCCTACAGATCAATCGCCAGTCCTACATATCAATCGCTAATCTTGCAGATCAATCGCCAATCGTGCAGATCAATTACCAATCCCACAGATCAATTACCAATCCCACAGATCAATTACAAATCCTACAGATCAATCGCCACTCCTATAGATCAATCGCCAATCCTACAGATCAATCGCCAATCAATCTTGACCACATGCAGTTTTGTATGAATATAACGTCACGCTGATGATTCGCAGTTTCAATATTCATGCTACCTGTTGGATAAAATCTTTGGATAAATCAGCAGTTTGTTTCCACAATAACAATATAGAATGACATCCGCGCGTAATTAATTTGCCTTTGTAAACGGATTTTTTAAAAATCAGTTGTTTTAATAGACGGTGAGAAAATCCATAACCGAAGCATCAACTAAAGTATATGTCACAGATTATGCTGCTAATACGAGATGACATTGAACATTTGGAACAAATCTGTGCTGTTACATGTGTGGGACGAAGGAAGGTGTCTTGCTTTGAGGCTTGCCATGTTTAGGTATGCTCCACTCCCCCCATCCCGTCACCACTTCCTTCCCCATCACCTCCCTTTCTTTGCACGTGTGTGTTCTGACGTTATTGTACATGCTGCCTAACTGGCAAGAATTTTGATTTTTGGCATACAGCCAATCACATCATTGAACCAGATATAGTGCAGAACAAGCTCACCAGCTTCAGTGATGAAGTTATAACACGTCGCACATGACCAGAATAGGCAAAATGCTTCTTTCGTTCTCTGATACCTTTCTCAAGTTTTAATGATTTCTCCACACTAGCTTTCCCTACGTTTCTTTTTCTTTTTTCTTTTTTTTTCTTTTCGTTTGTAGCTTTCTATCAACTTCATCCAATTTTTCATACGATTACTTTTTCCTTGGTCTTTTTGTGGGGCACGAAGTGTTGGATATGAAAATACAAAATGCATCAGCTGCAAGCTGGAAGAGCTGTGATCTCACGCCAGCTTTTGTTCTTGACTTTTCCTTTAGACCATGATGTCCGTCACTGTTCTATGCAGAATTAAGCGTTGACTTCAACCATGTGCAAATGCGATTTCTGCTATGTATGCAAACATGTTGATGGTCTGATAATGTGAGTGAACAAACTGATGGGGAAACAGAGTCACCAGCATTGCCGCCTTCTCCATCCAGTGGTTGACCGTACGTCAGACAGTCAGCAATGAACACTTCGTGGCTGTGGCACAGTATAAGTGTCGCGGATTGCGGACTGGGATCTCGTGGGTTCGATTCCGATCAGGGCCATTCATATTTGTTGGTTGGTTTTTCTTTACCCTTTTTTGGGGGGGGGGGGGGGGGGGGGGGGGGGGGGGGGGGGGGGGGGAGGGGGGATCCGAGCAGTTCCTGCCCAGAGATGTGCGTGGTATGGGCTCAAATGGCAAGCTGGAAACCACACAGACCGCTTTCATCTACATAACAGACGTGTCTTTAAGAGCGTCGCTAAGATTTCCAGACCAAACACCGCAGGTGTCTGCATCTCTCGGGCCTGGTTGATACCGAGATGTATGTTAAGAGTGAGCGTAAAACTCAGCCCCTGATGCAGTCTCTGACCAGGATGGAACTCCATGGTACATCTCCATCATCCTCATCCTCATCGTGCAGCTTTTGACAAAACCTCGAATTCTCTGGCCCCTCATACCCTCAACATACGCAGCGACCCACGTACTTAGCCCCTTACTGACAATACTCGTGTAGTCGCGGAGCCAGCATGAGTGAGCGCCCCCCTCCAAAGGCCACCACCCCACTAGTCCAACGATGGTCCCCATCAACTTACCGATGGCGACAACCTCGAAACGAACTCACTGATGGTACAGACGTGGAGAGGAAATCCACACTGAAGGCACAACAGCAGGGTTTCTGTCACAGACTCCAGCCACCGCCGCTCCACATAGTGTGGGCTTCATGGGTCCGCTGGGTAAACAACAACAATGGCAACTACCCTGGTCCGTGGTAAGGCCGAGGGTTCGATTCTCCCTTTGACCGTTTCGCCCTCTCGGCGCGAAGTGACGTTACTGGGGCGACAAATGACAGGGTGTCATTTGGCCCTGATAACATGTTCAGTTCACCCTTTCTTCGTTCTATGCGGTGTAAACAAACACAACAGTGCGTGTGTGCGTGCGTGTGTATGTGTATCTGTATGTGCGTGCGTGCGTGCGCGCGTGCGTGTGTGTGTGTGTGCGTGTGTGTGTGTGTGTGTGTGCGTGCGTGCGTGTGTGTGTGTGTGTGTGTGTGTGTGTGCGTGCGTGCGTGCGTGCGTGCGTGTGTGTGTGTGTGTGTGTGTGTGTGTGTGTGTGTGTGTGTAGGTGTAGGTGTGTGTAAGTGAGTGAGTCAGTGTGCATGTTTGTTTGTGTGTTTCACCGTGTGTTTGCGTGTGCGCGCACGTGCATACACGATTGTGAGTTTCTACGTCGGCTTACATAAATATATGTGCACGCGGGCGGACGTGCTTCTATGCGTCTGTCGCGCATCTTACAAAACGTGATAGCGCGTGAATCAACTGGGCAGTAGGAATTAGGACAACACGACACCCAAGACAAAAGGCGGGCAAAATGGCCTGAGAGAAAATAACGCCGGGGCAAAATCGGAAAGGGCAAAATGAAAAACGGGCGAATCGGAACGACCACGTAGTGAGAGCCTACAAAGGAAAAGCGATCAGCGGCACAGAGCACAGCTGCATTTCTTACGAGCAAGAATGCCCAGACTCTCATGCGCGCGGTGACGACGCCGGGGCTATCCAAAGAGAAGGCGCTATACAGGCGGAAGCTGGTGTGAGCGTTTTCCGAGCAAACCTGGTTTCTAAATCTGGGCCCAGATTCCGGAAGAGTTTAGCATTTTCTGCACGAGGGATGTCGTCACTACCATGTCAAAGCCACCGCGCGACACACAGTGACGGATTCGGTTCATTTTTTTCCCCCGTTAAATAATGCCTCAGCTGATTTATGAACAGTCCTGCTCACTGTATAGCCAGCACCGAGACATGATCATCCCGTGGGAACTCTCGCCGATCAAGAGGCGAGAACCCTTCATCTCACCACCACGATCGCACCCCCCCCTTCAATCCAATCCCCCCCCCCCCTTCCCCACCCCCACGCTCCCCAATCCACATCCATCCCATTCTCTAAAACATTCAGCTACACCCCACCGCCTCCTTCTTCTAACATACATGACCGCGGATGGGAGGTGGGGTGTGGGGAGGGGTGTGTGTGAAGATGACAGCACAGGCGTTGAGGTGGCTGCCGAACTCCTGTAATCCCTAACCCCCCCCCCCCTTCCCCTCGCACCCCACATCCCTCCCCGATCCCGTCCCTTCCATTGCGCCCCGCAAAACAAAAGAATCGACTGAGCATACATGTCTAGCCAAACACCTGAGCGTCGAATCCAAAACGATCCAAAAAATCTCCTCTCTGGCAAACGTCCACGCAACACTCCCCCCCCCCCCCCCCCCCCTGCAACTGCTCCCCACCCCACCTCCCCACTTCTTCTCAACTTCTCTCCTCCCCCATCCCCCCTTTTCCACCCAAACTGTCAAATCTCAGCTGAATTTAAATGACGTGTCTCCGACACAGTTCCGGGAGATATGCCGAATAAGTATGTGAATATGTAGGTTGTGTGTGTGCGCGCTCTTTGTTTGTTTCTACTTTTATGCCTTTATACTTAGTGTGTGTGTGTGTGTGTGTGTGTGTGTGTGTGTGTGTGCGCGCGCGCGCGCGCGCGCGTGTGTGTGTGTGTGTGCGTTTTACTTTAACGTTTTTACACTTTAAGTAATATTTGATTGTCTAATTATGTGTGTGTGTGTGTGTGTGTGTGTGTGTGTGTGTGTGTGTGTGTGTGAGAGAGAGAGAGAGAGAGAGAGAGAGAGAGAGAGAGAGGGAGAGAGGTTGCTTTGCTGAACGTCTTTTCACATGAAGATGTTTCTAGACAGACTTAACAACTGGATACTGTAACCAATGTTTACAAGTAAGGCAGTTTGCCTACGTTGATCGGCATGTGTCATGTCTACCTTTATCTACCCTTCTGATCAACTGGGGGAATGTGTTTTGACTGGCAGAACGAGAGAGTAACTCGGGCCCACCTCAGTGAGCCAAAGACTATAGTGCCGTCCATATTGCCCCATTTGGGATTGCCTTCCCACATGAATACCAGCAGTCGTACCACCAATCGTAAGCAAGTTTGCAGAAGTCGGCGAATCACATAAACCGACATATAGATTGATTTTCATGAATAATAGTCAAGACAAGTGAAAAAAACAAACAAAGACGAAGTTTAAGTAATCTGTGACTAGTTCAGCTTCTATCTGTTCAAATCCACTTTGTCTTCAATACAGACAAGATAAATGCTGACTTAGAGGTCCAAAAATAAGATTATGAAATTCCCTCTAATCATGCGAAGCCCTTAATTTCCTTCCCATTCGTCAAAAACAGTAATACGCTTTGATTGGTACGAAGAACCGTCGAGGTTTTCGCTTTCTGCGGGTTTTTGGAGGTGTCTGATGGACACTGACCAGCTCTTCGTACATTGCGTTCAGTGCATCAACAGACTTGTACACTTTCATTCGCTTTGATCTGGCAGCGCTGCATCTTCAGTGCGTCAACAGACTTGTACACTTCATCAGCGCTTTGATCTGGCATTCAGCGCGTCAACAGACTTGTACACACTTTCATCAGCGCTTTGATCATCAGCGCTTTTTGATCTAGCATTCAGTGCGTCAACAGACTTGTACACTTTCATTCCTGCATCAGCGCTTTGATCCGGCATTCAGCGCGTCAACAGACTTGTACACTTTCATTCCTGCATCAGCGCTTTGATCCGGCATTCAGCGCGTCAACAGACTTGTACACTTTCATTCCTGCATCAGCGCTTTGATCCGGAGCCTCGTCAGACAGCAGTGCCTCGGAATCATCGCAAAGAACTTTTTTTTTTTTTTCCATTTGGATTTTGTCAATGGTCTGGAAGCATGAGCACAAGACGAGAGAATCACGTGGCTGTTAGTCTCGTGGGAAACGGTTACTCAGGCCACCGTCGGCTAAGACACTTGCCGGCTGGATCTTCAGAAGGTGATGACATAGATTCACTTTGTAGTAGAAAGAAACTCGTGGAGAGCGTGGCAGCAGAGAGTCCTCAGAAGACAAGCCCCCTTCAAGCAAGTGTTTCGGCCCTTATCTCCTGACACTCTAGGGGGGTTGGGCCACACTCCGGATGTCCCTCTGCTGCCCCTTTTTTCCCATCTTGGGATGAGCCATGGCTGGGATTCAAACTCATGACCCTCTGAATATGCTCATTTTCCACTTAATGACTCGCGCACTAACCACTGAGCCACTGGGACACCCGGTATTTGTAGGAAAGTTAAGCCTTATGAAGTTCACTTTTGCTCCTCCTTGACCAGATCCAGCTTGAACACCTCTCTGCCGCTTCTGCCATTGCTTTCAGGGCTCTGTTTTATTCTGGTTTATCAGACACGCGAGTTAAAAAAAAAAAAAAGTCGCGATTCAATGGGTTTTAAATGAATATCTAACGACTGATCAGTTTGTCCCTTCCCCATACTTTCCCAAAGGAACTGTTCGATGCGATCACTCTTGTGAGATGCCCGTTAGACAGAGAGAAGAAGCCACGTAGCTGACGTTTAGAGAAATCAGAAGTCTTTCCGTTAACACAGTCGTTGACAATTACGCCTATGTTGCTGTTGTTCTTTTATCTTTGTTGTTGTTGTTTCTTTTGTCGTTTGTTTTTTTATGTGTGTGCGTTGGTGCGTGTGTGTGTGTGTAATGAGCAAGGGTACAGCTACATTATCATCGTTTTACATTGATGTTATCATGTTTTCCGATATGGATTTGTCCACAGTTATTGCAGTGTTTCGCCTAGGTACCGTTGACCTAACTTTGGATTAAACATATCTCGTTAGTAGTTCCCATCATTTTGGACAAAAACAGGTTGCTTTTGCATCAGTTTGTACAGAACAGTAATTCAATCTCCAATAAAATACCACATACTGTTAATTTCCTGTCTTTTCCCTCAGAGTGTTTACGCACCTCCCTCTCTCTCTCTCTTTCTCTCTCTTGAGTGTGTGTGTGTGTGTGTGTGTGTGTGTGTGTGTGTGTGTGTGTGTGTGTGTGTGTGTGTTCATGCGCGCGCGCGTGTATGTGTGTGCGTGCGAGTGAGTGAGTGTGTGTGTGTGTGTGTGAGTGTGCGTGTGTGTGTGTGTGTGTGTGTGTGCGCGCGCGCACGCGCGTGTATGTATGTATGTATGTGTGTGTGTGTGTGTGTGTGTGTGTGTGTGTGTGTGTGTTATTGTTTGGCTCGGTTGTGGCCAGTTTAGAGTAGATCTGTTGTTTGCTACCACACACGGTGATCACAGAGAAGTGATTAGCTAAAGAAGCCGCTCAAACTGAAATCTCCCGCCGAGTAAAGTGATTTGAACTACATTCACATCGCAACAGGTGTTCGTTCGTGACCTCAGCTGACAGCTCCGGCTTTCTTCCATCTGGGACCAACACAGTTTCTTCATGCTGTGCAAGTCTGTCACGTGTTCGTCATCACAGCTATGGCTGTAACGGTGACACAAACGTATTATCTTCAAAGACGATCTAGGTTGTGCCTTTTTCTTTTCTTTTTCAATTTGTAGGAGGGGAGTAGGGGAAGAGAGCGGCGACGGGGTGGGAGGGGAGAGATCTGATCAATTTTCCACCGATTTTTTTTTTCTTTAGTTTGTTGTGTTTCAATATCTACATTGATTGGCTTGTCTTCCTAACATGACTTTTCAAGACTAGAAATGCAGTGGAGAGAGAGAGAGAGAGAGAGAGAGAGAGAGAGAGAGAGAGAGAGAGATGAGAGAGAGAGAGAGGAAAAGTAACGACAATCCCTCAAAAATCCTAACGCCATCACGAGATGGATAACATCCAGAAGAGAAAAAGCGTTACAGGTGGATCTGATAGAGAAAGAGCCAAAATGAACTTCACAAGATTTGAATTTTCCCAACTTGGAACAGGTGTCCGATGTGCGTAAGAAACCTGTCATAAGGAGAAAAGACAAAGGCTACACCAGAAGACGCCCAACCTTCTACTAGGCGCAGATTCAAATCCTGGCAGCGCCAGAAGCATGTCTGACAGCAGAAGGGCACCGTGGAGTCATGGTCTGGATACGGTCCGGCCCTCTTGGACTGCAACGATGTTTGCAGCGTTGAAACACCACTTTGAGCGAAAATGGGGGGCTCGCGCACGCGCGCGCGCGCGCGCGCGCGTGTGTGTGTGTGTGTGTGTGTGTGTGTGTGTGTGTGTGTGTGTGTGTGTGTGTGTGTGTGTGTGAATGTGTGAGTGGTGTGTGTGTGTGTGTGTGTGTGTGTGTGTGTGTGTGTGTGTGTGTGTGTAGGTGGGTGGGCGGTTGGGCGGGGGGAGCTTCTTTTATGAAGTCCTTCTGCTGTCAATCTTTCCCTTTGAGTGTTCCCTTACTAATGCACAGGGTAGTATATGATAAAGTGAGAGCGAGGTGAACTGGACAGAGAGACAGAGAAAAAGGGACTGAATAGACCTGATACTCAATGTCAGTAGATTCTTAGGGGCTGTCGTTGAAGGTACAGTGTCCAACACCAACCGATCCCGCAGGCTGGCTCCGGGATAAACCAAGTATTGTTGACGGTATCAATTACCTGCATTTGTTTCTGTGTGGTGCTGTGACAAAGTTCAAGACACAAGAGGCTGCAGGAAATCTTCAGGAAACATTAATTTGACCTGGTACATTTCTTCCGCTGTTGTTGCATGCGTGTGTTAGCGCGGGGCATGGTGGGCAAACGTTGGAGTTCCTCTCAGATTCCTTTATTTGTCCTGTCTGCCTCTGGCCTGCGTATGTGCTAGATGATTCGGCGCACCGATATAAGCTTTAGCTAGGAGTTAAACGCGTAGGATTGTTGCGCAATGACAGCAACAGTTACTAGCCTTGTTTGTTATTGACAGTACAGGACTGATCGCTGGGCGCCTTTGGCGAGTCAACTCAGACTCCACCGAAGGACCCAGCAGCGGTGCAGGGTATCCTCTTTCGGGTTTCCAGGAACTGGCGGACTGGGGAATGCCAGAAGACAACGCAGGGCGTGGCTTCATGAAACAGATGGGAACAGTGATGCAAGAGAAACACAAAGCGGACACAAATGAATGTAGCCTCGGGATACCATGATGTCCATCCCACTCCACCACTCTCTCAGTCACCCCACCTTCATCCAAAATTAAGAAAAAGGGGGACAGCGGTGGCGGTGGGTGGCGTTGACAGCATATGAAGGTAACCGTTTCCACTGAAAATGATAGAGACAGATAGACAGACAGACAGATAGATAGATAAATAGATAGACAGATAGACAGACAGATAGATAGCCATGTCGCCTGCAGCCGTCCTCGTGTTAAATCAGTGTATATATGTAGACAGACAGACAGACAAATAGATAGACACATGATACAGACAGGCAGGCAGATAGACAGACAGACTGACTGACTGATTGATCGACCAACCTCTCAATCGATCGATAGATAGATCGATAGATGGATAAATAGATAGATATGCAGACAGATAGATAAATAGACAGAGAGACAGACAGACGGAGACGTACGACCGAACGAGTAAGTGAATCAGAAAGAGAGTGTTTCATTTCCAATCTAGCTTTTACTATTGTCCAGCCGACCACCGAGGTACACTTTGAGGGCAGTTCACCCCCCCCCCCCCCCCCCCAAAAAAAAAAAAAAAATAAAAAAAAATAAATAAATAAAAGTCTTATCCTAAATATGAAACGAACGACAAATGATCTACAACATTCACATCAACCAATGATGTGACAGCTGAACTACTGGCATGCGTCAATGGCATAAAACTAACTTGTATTTAGGGTACTGGCCGTTCCGTTGACGTATCATTCATACTGTACAAAATAGTACAACATACATGCACAAAAACGTGACGTTTGAATGCTACAGAAATGCCCTAATAGCAAACAGCTTTGTGTATAAGACGACTGGATTATCTGTTTATTAAATGCCCAGACTTCCAACAGAAAAAATGGTAATGGTACGCTATCAATGGTAAAAAGAGACAATAGAAGTTAAAGATTTTCCAGGACAAAGGAAGATGAATAAGCCACAACTGAAAAAAACAAACATCAGCAGACGACGGTGAAGTAAAACAAAAGAATTCAAAGACAACACCAAATAGAATGATAGGGGGGGGGGGGGGGGGGGGGTTAAAACAAAACAAAAAAAGGAAATCCTCTATCACGGAACATCCTGAAGACGGGGACACAAGAGCAAAGTACTCTAGAGCCAGCTGGAGCAGTGGGTCTTGAGAGCAGATGACCGCCTCATGCTGGTGTGTTGGTGCTGAACTCCTTACATGCTGTGAAGGCCGAATGGCGTCCGGGTCACGTGCCCTATAGCTGTCGCCCTCATGACACTGCCTGGATTTCAACCTACACTTTCAGGATGGACGCTTCAAGGCCAAGTCGCCTGGCGGTGGAGGTCTTGGTCACTTGGCCACCAGACACCTGTCGTACGTTGAGAAAAGGTGAACCTTGTGAAGATGACTTTGGTTGCCCTCCATCAGATCCAGGTGGATCTCTTCTCATCTGTTTCTGCCATTGCCTTTTGGGGTCCGGTCCTCTTCTTCCCAGAACGCAAAAGCTGTTTCATGAGAGCACAGGCAGATATGCATACGACTTCCATTGCTCCAACCTCTTTGGAGAGGACTTTGGTTTGGAAGCCACACTCCTTAAAGCTGCTGGCTAGACTGGCAGACCTCTCAGTCTTGTGTATGTGAGTTTCCTTCATTGTCCTTTTGTGCAACACTGTGAGTTTCCTCCATTGTTCTTTTTTGTGCAACACAGTGAGTTTCCTCCATTGTCCTTTTGTGCAACACAGTGAGTTTCCTCCATTGTCCTTTTGTGCAACACAGTGAGTTCAATCAGAATCATTTGGTGATGATGAAGTTTCCTCCAAAGGAGTACAACATCCGGGCTCCTACCACTCCTGCTAACGATCATCTCTGGGTGTGCAACACAGTTTTTCCTCCCTTCTGGAAAGTCCGCTGTGCACTCACAGCTGTCCACTTAATAACTGCTGCCTGTTCCGGCTGTGTCACAGCTGTCCACTTAATACTGCTGCCTGTTCCGGATGTCACAGCTGTCCACTTAATAATACTGCTGCCATGTTCCGGATGTCACAGCTGTCCACTTAATACTGCTGCCTTGTTCCGGATGTCACAGCTGTCCACTTAATACTGCTGCCATGTTCCGGATGTCACAGCTGTCCACTTAATACTGCTGCCTGTTCCGGATGTCACAGCTGTCCACTTAATACTGCTGCCATGTTCCGGATGTCACAGCTGTTCCAGACCAGGGTTTGCTGCTCCTGCCGAGTACAATGCAGATGCTAGAACCTCCGTTTGGCTTGATTTTTGCGCAGACGAACTACTCTTTTAACACTTCTTTGTGCCCCCATGTGTACTTTCCTTGGGTGAGCGCTGCATTGCATGAACTCAGGGCGTGTTCTACTGTTTGTTGGCTCGGCAGAGCAGACACGCAGCGTCATCTGATTTGCCCCATGTCACCAGGTTCAAGTTGGAGAGCAGGAGGTCATAGACACAAAAGCTGATCTAAGAAGGTTTATATGCCACATTTCATTCCAGCTCTTTTTTTTTTTGAGAGTGCTGCCCCTTCTGACTCTTCTCGACTGCCCTCTGAATCTACACTGACAGATCGTCTGCCTTTCACGTGCGGTGTAGAAAAAAGTCAGGAACAAGACACATGAAAGAGCCACGAAAGGTGTCAAGAGAGAGAGAGAGAGAGAGAGAGAGAGAGAGAGAGAGAGAGAGAGACAGACAGACAGACAGACAGACAGACGGACACAGGCCGAGACAGGCACACAGAAGACAGACAGACAAAGACAGACAGAGAACGCTATAACGCAAAGTTAAACTTCACAAAGAAAGGGGGGAATCACAAGCATAACATTTGCAGAAAGAGCCTCAATTTATCCTGGGGTGGCTGGGTGGGGGGGGGGGGGGGGGGGGGGGGATGAGGGCGGAGATAGTGCGACAGGGACGGAGAAAGTGCGACAGGGACGGAGAAAGAGACAGACAAGCAGACAGACAGAGGTGTGTATGTGTGTGTGTCGTGTGTCGTGTGGATTCCAAGCCACTTTGCTCTCTTGTCGCCCATCTGCGGAATTCTTTGCCGTTGACATTTTGCAGACGGCGTTGAAAGGCTAGCTGTCTCCTTCTCCGTTCCCCTCTCTCGCTTCCCCCCCCCCATCACACACACACACACACACACACACACACACACACACACACACACACACACACACACACACACACACACACACACACACACACACACACACACACACGATCGATCCGTCTCTACCGCCCAAAGGATTTTCAGCGATCTAAAACCGTCAGGTTTGTCCTCCCAGTTGCCAACCAGTATGAAAATAGCACGCCTGATGATACTTCCATGAGGCGAAAAAAAAGCGGGCCTTTCGCTGTGTGGCACGCATTAGTCGTCGTCGTCTTCTTGGCGCTCGTAGGCTAGACAATACCCAGTTCAGCCAATGAATAGTGTTTTCTTAAACTTTCGATAGCAACTAAAAGCTTGAATGTCAGTGGAGACTCTAGTGGCCACATATCTCATCTTGATGATTCATGGAGATGACATCTCTGGGGCACATGTGTCCAAGCGTGGTCTTCTTGTCCGCTGGGACAGACTTAAGATGGCATCAGTTCCAGTGCCTGTGGCAGGTCAGTCTGCCGTGCCCGGTGCGGACACTTTGACCTGGACTTTTTGCTGCTCACTGATCAGCAGGTGGTGATCGGTGATCGTCTCTGGATATCAATGACGTTCTGAATGTCCCTGGACATCGAAGACGTTCTAAGTGTCCCTGGACATCGATGACGTTCTGAGTGTCCCTAGATATAAATGACGTTCTGAGTGCCCCTGGATATAAATGATGTTCTGAATGTCCCTGGACATCGAAGACGTTCTAAGTGTCCCTGGACATCGATGACGTTCTGAGTGTCCCTGGATATAAATGACGTTCTGAGTGTCCCTGGATATAAATGACGTTCTGAATGTCCCTGGACATCCAAGACGTTCTGAGTGTCCCTGGATATAAATGACGTTCTGAGTGTCCCTGGATATAAATGACGTTCTAAATGTCCTGGACATCGATGACGTTCTAAGTGGCCCTGGATATAAATGACGTTCTGAGTGTCCTGGATATAAATGACGTTCTAAGTGTCCCTGGACATCGATGACGTTCTAAGTGGCCCTGGATATAAATGACGTTCTGAGTGTCCCAAGACATCGATGATGTTCTAGGTGTCCCTGAACATCGATGACGTTCTGAGTGGCCCTGGACATCGATGACGTTCTAAGTGGCCCTGGATATAAATGACGTTCTGAGTGTCCCAAGACATCGATGACGTTCTGAGTGGCCCTGGACATCGATGACGTTCTGAGTGGCCTTGGACATCGATGGCGTTCTGAGTGGCCCTGGACATCGATGACGTTCTGAGTGGCCCTGGACATCGATCGATGGCGTTCTAGGAGTCCCCGGACATCGATGAAGAACTAAATACCCTTGGACATCATCGACGTTCTAAGTGTCTCTTAACACTGTTGACGGTCCGAGTGCCCTGAAAATATTTCACATCTCGCTGTAGCTGCCGCTGTTGCTTTGGGGTTGTTCCCTTTCTGTGCCCTCCTTTGCAAGAGATGATCAATCTGCTCATCGTCAGGAACTCCCTTGTGGGTCAGGATCCCCTGTAGTGCCACCCTTTGGATGGCGAGCAATGTCTGCAGTGCCGTGGACAACGATGGCAGTTTCTTGTTCAAAACTGAGAGTGCGTAAGACAGAAGAAGAAAAACTACCACCACCACCACCACCACCACCACCAGTAACAACATAGAAAGAAAGAAAGGGGAAACAAAGAACTAAGGAAGAGCATACGTATTAATTCAACAATCGCATGATTGTCTGCATTCGTGCTTACGCCATACAGTTCATATTGTTTATTACCCAACCGATCACAGGGGGTGGGGGGGTGGGGTGCGCGCGCGCACACACACACACACACACACACACACACACACACACACACACACACACACACACACACACACACACACACACACACATGCACGCACGCACGCACACACGCACGCACACACACTATCATTATCATCATCATCATCATCATCATATCATCGTCATCGTCATCATCATCATATCATGTGTTGATAGAGATATAAGGAAACTTTTTTTTTTTTTTTTTTTTTCTTTCCCGGTGCAGAAAAGACTTCGTCAATGTTTGCACTATCCCATCTTACAAGATTCTGTTTGATCTCGTATTGTGAATACTACACACCTTCGTCACTTGATGGAAGTCTGTCATTCCTAACAAACTATCCACTTCAACCCTACAGAGAGAGAGAGACAGACAGACAGACAGACAGAGACAGACGCGGAGACAGAGACACACAGAGAGAGAGACAGATAGACAGAGACGGACAGACAGAGGACAGACAGAGAGACAGACTTCGCTGCTTTCTTATACACCATAATTTACTTTTTTCCTCTCACATCTGCACAACGCTGGGTGTGAAAATTGTTCATTGTCCAGTGTTTGTTGCCGCTCATACAACTGCACTTCAATGAGCTGGTGAGTGCATGCATCAACTTAAAAAAAGATTACATGAGATGAAATCGTCTGTTGTAATACGTTATCAGACTCTGTGTTAATCCTTAAACTTGGTGGACAGATTGCGAAAGAAGAAAGCGGAAATCTCTCTCTCTCTCTCTCTCTCTCTCTCTCTCTCTCTCTCTCTCTCTCTCACACACACACACACACACACACACACACACACACACACACACACACACACATTGAAGCTTGATTAATCTCTACCATATCTCGGACACTGAAGACTTGAAGCTCATTCACACGTTACCAACTTCATATGAGTTTTGAGGGTTTTTTTTTCTTCATGTCAAGAGCTTATGCATACACATAAATCTATACAGAGATAGGGATAATGAGAGATGAAGGTGTGGGGGGAACACACACACACGCCACATACTTTCAAAATGGTCAGACTGGGTTTGTCGAATTTTCAAATGCATTTTAGAAAGTTATGATTTACGGAAAGACTAAGAAGTCTCTGTTGTCATTTTGGCATTTAGTCCCTTCATTTAAGCAAAACTTGAATGATTTAAGACTTTTTTTTTTTTTAACATTTCTAATACTAAGTTTGTCGGAAATCTAAACTACATTGGAACTGTTAATTTGCGGTTCATAAACCGATTATTTATGTGTAGATTTTTTTTAATCCGAAAAAAATATCAGGGAGATACGCGAAAAGACTTTTTGTTTGCAAATTAAAAAAAAAATGGGTCTTTAAGTTGTTAGGAAACCTTTATAGGTTAGGAAAGTACACTGCACACACACACACACACACACACACACACACACACACACACACACACACATTGACTTACCCAGTACTAGGTAAACTTTCATCTTCAATCTTGACCTGACAAGGGCAAACCAGCAACTCCAGTGCCAAAATCTTTTTCTTTTTTTTTTCTTTTCTTCTTTTTCTTTTCTCTTTGTTTCACCCTCCTCCCAAGTTTGACCTGCACACACTTGTCAAGGCACACGTTCTCCTCGAGCAGAGTCCGGTGGTCACAATGCTGTCCCTCTCTCTGGTCTCACCTCTCTCGGGCCGGGACGACAGCAGCCAGCGATGGGGAGAGAGACAGAGACAGAGCGAACACCGGAAAGCCAACTATGCGAATAAACTTCGAATCCTCGCCGCCAACAGAGGGGGAGGCAAACGCCACCAAATGACGTCACGAGTGGTTCAGCCAATGACAACGTGTCTTGGTCTCGCCCGGAAGGACGACTTTGACTGGTGGTGATTGCTTGGAAGGTGAGGGGTGGGGATGGGGGGGGGGGGGGGGGGGGGGGGGGGGGCGAGGATGAGGGCTCTGTATGTGTTGTGTGATGACGGAAAAACGGGGGGGGTGGGGGTGGGGAGGGGGGAAGGGGTGCTTGGGGTCGGGAGGTTTAAGTCTAGGAGGTCGGTGGAAGAGGAGGGGGCTAGGTGATGTTTAGAATGGGATGTGGCAGGGATAGTTTCAAACTATGTTATCCAACGGTGGAGCTGGAAGTACAGGGAAAGTGTGTGTGTGTGTGTGTGTGTGTGTGTGTGTGTGTGTGTGTGTGTGTGTGTGTGTGTGTGTGTGTGTGTGTGTGTGCTCTCTCTCTCTCTCTCTCTCTCTCTCTCTCTCTCTCTCTCTCTCTCTCTCTCTCATTCATACACACAAAAACTGCCCAGTACTCTCTCTCTCTCTCTCTCTCTCTCTCTCTCTCTGACCCCCCCCCTCTCTCTCTCTCTCTCTCTCTGTGTCCTCTCTCTCTCTCTACACACACACACACACACACACACACACACATACACACACACGCGCGCGCGCGCGCGCACACACACACACACCGCCGCCCACCCCAAACCGCAAAAACAAATGTTTGCTTGAGAAAGAGAGACTGACTGAACGCACACGCGTGGCGCGAGTGTGAGTATGTTTGTATGTGTGTTTGTGTGGGGGAGGCGCTCGTTCGCGTTCGCGTGGGCGCACGCGCACGTGTGCGTAAGAGTTCTATGTCTGTCCCACCCACACGTTAGAGTAAACGTCTGAAGATAGTTCATTGAGAGAGAGAGAGAGAGAGAGAGAGAGAGAGAGAGAGAGAGAGAGAGAGAGAGAGAGTGTTGCATAGAGTGTAGCCGACCGCAATGGGTCATATCAGGGTTGTCTCCCTGTTAAGCTGAAGACTGACAGGTTATGTTCAGTCTTGATAAAGTTGAACAGATGTCTGTATTACAAGCTGAATAAAAACTAGTTGTGCTAAAATGAGTCTGTTACACAACCTACAGAAAGCAGTAGCAACTACTTCTGGAGGAGGTATCTGAAACCGGTCCTGACTCAAGGGCCAAGGATCTATATTCCCTTAATAGATCCATGGACGACACGTCTGTTTTCGGAGCTGGTCGGCTTCTTTTGTGACTATAACGATGTACATGGTGACGTCATGTGTACATGGTGACGTCATGTGTGTATTGTTACTGTCAGGAAGATGAGGTGAGATTTACAATTCATATCGCTTACCACACATAAAAAACCAGTGGTGGTGTGTTTGTTGTTGTCGTTGGCGGTGGTGATGTTGGTGGTGGTGGTGTGCTGGTGGTGGTGTTGGCGATGGTGGTAGTGGTAAGGGTGTTGCTGGTGGTGGTGGTAGTGGTAGCGGTGATGATACTGCTGCAGCTGCTGTCGTTTCATGTGTTGTATATATCGTTCGTGTTTCGCTTACTTGCACTACAGACCTATCTGTCTGGGGAAATCTTTTGTGATCCACGAGACACACTTAAATGTGCGAATAAAAATCAAAGGGATCTTTAATCCGGTAGCAGTGGGTTTTTGCCACGTCAGCCACATCCAGCAGAATGACGTCATTTTAAAGAGGCAGAATAAAGGACGAGCTCTGCCTTCCATCATGCCGTGCCCACACACTTTGAACCTCTGACAGTTCATTGCCCCCACGACCGATGAATCCTTAACCTTCTTTGAACCTCTGACAGTTCATGGCCTCTACGACCCATGAATCCTTAACCTTCTTTGAACCTCTGACAGTTCATGGCCCCTACGACCCATGAATCCTTAACCTTCTTTAAACCTCTGACAGTTCATTGCCCCCACGACCGATGAATCCTTAACCTTCTTTGAACCTCTGACAGTTCATGGCCCCTACAACCCATGAATCCTTAGCCTTCTTTGAACCTCTGACAGTTCATGCCCCTACGACCCATGAATCCTTAGCCTTCTTTGAACCTCTGACAGTTCATGCCCTCTACGACCCATGAATCCTTAGCCTTCTTTGAACCTCTGACAGTTCATGCTCTCTACGACCCATGAATCCCTAACCTTCTTTGAACCTCTGACAGTTCATTGCCCCTACAACCCATGAATCCTTAGCCCTTCTTTGAACCTCTGACAGTTCATGCCCTCTACGACCCATGAATCCTTAGCCTTCTTTGAACCTCTGACAGTTCATGCCCTCTACGACCCATGAACCCATAGCCTTCTTTTAACCTCTGACAGTTCATGGCCCTTACGACCCATGAATCCTTAGCCTTCTTTTAACCTCTGACAGTTCAGGGCCCCTACGACCCATGAATCCTTAACCTTCTTTAAACCTCTGACAGTTCATGGCCCCTACGACCCATGAATCCTTAACTTCTTTGAGCCTCTGACAGTTCATTGCCCCTACGACCGATGAATCCTTAACCTTCTTTGAACCTCTAACAATTCATTGCCCCTACGACCCATGAATCCTTAACCTTTTTTTTAAACCTAGTAACTCGCTGAAACTTCCGTAACCTTACGGAAAGTCACTCAGTTCAATGTCATATTGGCGGACAAGGGGTTAAAATCATCGGTGTGGTTGCTGATTGAGAACGTTGGCTGGATTGTTCCGCCGGATGGCGGGTTCACACGACACAGGAGCGTGTCACACACACACACACACACACACACACACACACAGGTGCTGGACTTCTTGGAGAAGCCAGTAACAAACTCTGAAGCCATAAACATGTGGCCGGGTGACCTGGCCTTTAATTCACCGTGAAATCAAACTGCTGCCATCAGAACTGTTCAGAGAAGACTGTTATAATTACCGTATTTAAAATTTAAAAAAAATATAAAAAAAAAGAAATCGTCCTGTGACGAGACTCAAAGTGCCTTAATCCTCACGACTGTGCTACAGGCCCCCCGATGCCCAACTTCTTCATCGCCTTGGTAACGTCTGGAACTTCTGACGTCAAGGGTGCTGGGGGGACGGGCGGCAACAGCGGCGACGGGAGCTCCTGGAGTAGGCATACGATGGGGAATCTGGCCCACACGGGGTGTGGGGGGCTGGTGGGTCCCTGCCGGGTGATGCCTACCTTCCCCACTTGGCCCAGCGAGTGACTAGAATGGAAAAAAAAAAAACCACCTCCATTACAGGTTCTAAAGCACAACCAAATGTATAATAGACGTCTTCAAGAAAATGCCCATGAACTTAGTTGAATGTGCTGATTATAGCGCAAGTGTTACTGGAGAAAGACACACTGTTAATAATGGGCACATGCTAAGCTTTGTATCATATATCGAACAGCTTGTGAAGGCAGATTGTAAGCGGTCAAATTTCGAGGACAGGCCTACATTCAGGTGGGCTGATCTCTCAGAGACCGTGGACTGTAAAATTTGGGCAATGATTTTAAATGGTGGTAAAACTGTGCAATATTCGTTGTCCAAGTCTAATTTCTTTCCGGTTACCGTTGCCCCCCCCCCCCCCCCCCCCCCCCCCCCCCCCCCCCCCCCCCCCCCCCCCCCCCCCCCCCCCCCCCCCCCCCCCCCCCCCCCCCCCCCCCCCCCCCCCCCCCCCCCCCCCCCCCCCCCCCCCCCCCCCCCCCCCCCCCCCCCCCCCCCCCCGAAAAAAAAAAGAAAAAGTGTAAAGAAATAAAATGAAAAAAAAAAAATTAACAGATAAATAAAGAAGCGGAAAAGATCTTTGACCATTGTCGTAAATGTACATCTGACCTGTACGTTTTGCAGACAGAGGTCGAGAGCACTGACCACTTGTTCTGTAGTGGTCACCTTGCTCAGGTTTTGGTCAAACTTACACCTCAACCACTGATTTCCATGTGTAAAGGTGTAGTTTTTTTTTTTAACATTATCTCGGCTTTACAACCTATGTCAACTTACAGCCTCAACCACTGATTTCCATGTGTAAAGGTGTAGTTTTTTTAACATTATCTCGGCTTTACAACCTATGTCAACTTACAGCCTCAACCACTGATATCCATGTGTAAAGGTGGAGGTTTTTCAATATTATCTCGGCTTTACAACCTATGTCAGCTTACAGCCTCAACCACTGATTTCCATGTGTAAAGGTGTAGGTTTTTCAATATTATCTCGGCTTTACAACCTATGTCAACTTACAGCCTCAACCACTGATTTCCATGTGTAAAGGTGGCGGTTTTTCAATATTATCTCGGCTTTACAACCTATGTCAACTTACAGCCTCAACCACTGATATCCATGTGTAAAGGTGGCGGTTTTTCAATATTATCTCGGCTTTACAACCTATGTCAACTTACAGCCCTCAACCACTGATTTCCATGTGTAAAGGTGGAGGTTTTTCAATATTATCTCGGCTTTACAACCTATGTCAACTATAGCCTAAACCACTGATTCTATGTGTAAAGGTGTAGGTTTTTCAATATTATCTCGGCTTTACAACCTATGTCAACTTACAGCCTCAACCACTGATTTCTATGTGTAAAGGTGTAGGTTTTTCAATATCATCTCGGCTTTACAACCTATGTCAGCTTACAGCCTCACCACTGATTTCTATGTGTAAAGGTGTAGGTTTTTCAATATCATCTCGGCTTTACAACCTATGTCTCGCAGTTTCACGGCAGACGAATAGAATCCAAAATAAGTGTTGAAGCGCACAGAACGGCCTGACCTGTTTTACAGTCAGCTGTCATCCCATGTCTCTTACTGAATGACTAGGAGCGAGTTTTGACTTGTAAGCTTTTCAAACATGCCTTCGTTGTGTTCTGTTTAACGACATCAACGTGAAGGTCTTCCTCTTTAAAAGGGCAGAGTGCGGAATTAGGAGGATGCCTTCGCCTTTTGTGATTCAGACGAAAAAAAAATATTTGCATTCTCTGCCACCTGAGTGTGCTTACACCCATGCATGGAGTACCGGACACATAATAATGAAAACATAATCTGGTGTATATGCACCCACACTTCTTATACATAAAAAAAAGAAATTATCAGTTACATTGTTTGCGTGTGTGTGTGTGTGTGTGTGTGTGTGTGTGTGTGTGTGTGTGTGTGTGTGTGTGTGTGTGTGTGTGTGTGCAGTGTAGGTGTGTTTCCACCAACACTTTTATGGAACTGCTTCTTATGAAGTGTATGTGCGCTCACACCCACGTCGTTTAATAAGGCTTACTCTTCGTTTTGGTTCACGGTTCATTTCTTTATTTTCTTTAATATACTTTGAACAGTTGACGGCCGAATGGATTATGATTGAAATCATGAAATTTGTGCCAGAAAGAACGAATGAATGCAAACGTGTTCTGGTTCTTTGAATGCATGTGCTGTTGTGCAGTTACGCAAGACATTCAGAAAAGGTTCAACATAGGCCTACTCTCCCATACTTTTCGTACTCTTTCTCCCTGACTGTTACGTTTTTTTTGTCCCCTGCTGTAGTCTTCGCTTGTCGTCCTGAGTGTTGAATTCTGTGTTTTGTTTTGCTTTTTGCTTGGTTCGTTTGTTTTTTCTACAGCCGTTCGCAATCATCAAGTATCTGCTCATTGAGTATAATGTACGAGTCTCTGAGTAAATTTTGATCAGTATTGAGTGTGAGCTGAACCCTTCGTGAGAATTTCATCGTATTTGTCCCATGTGTGACTTCAAGTTCTCTTATTGTTGAGCAGTGTCTGGTTTTATCCTACATTAAAACACCATCCAGTCTGGTCATTTTGGCACGAAAGCGCACGGTCAGAAGATGAGGATGCCTAGGTATATACATGAGTGGAGGGATAGACTGCAATAAAAAAAAGAGGGTTGGGGGGGGGGGGGGGTGATCTAGTCATTAGCATCGTGTGTTACGGGCTGAGAGGTCATGGGTCACAGACCCATCAGAGGCATTTATTTGCAGGATTTTTCGGCAGCAGACGGCCATTCCCAGAGAACTGAGATCACCATGGGGGTAAAACAGGAAAGACAGGAACCATGCAGTTGACCTAACATCCACATATGTACGCGTCTCAACAGTGTCGGTCAGATTTTCCTGACCAACACTGCAGGTGTCTGTATCTTCCGGGCTTGGTGCACTCAAGTGTATTTCTTAAAGGAAGATCGAGTAAACTCCTGTCACGTAGTCTAAGACTAAAACGGGAACTGTGCTGAACCATTTTCATAACCCTCATGATCATAATTGAATGAAGAGTTAATGTGGCACTTCATGCCTTGACGATCTGATATCAGTATCGCCTGGTACATTGCAGGTGCCGATTGAGGTTGTAACAGGTCTAGGCTGTATGTGGCTGTATCACTCGAAAACAGAATAAATGGTTGATAGTTATGCCCGCGAAGGGATACAGATGACGACAGCAATAAAAATGAATATAAGTAAACAAGTGAATAAATGAAACAAGATAAAATGAATAAACAAATAATTAAATAAACATAAAAAGCATTTTACCTCAGGATAAATGAGTTGATTGGATATCACCTTCGGGCGGATAAAAGAAAAGGAGTGCTCCTCATTTATATCCCGGACTTTATCTTCCAGACATTCCAGAACTGTTGGAGATCACGGTCGGTTTGCGCGGGCGTTAATTGTTTATTTGAAAGAACGGTTTTAGCCAGAGGGAGCAGGAAACACCCGACCTAGCTAAGTGCGCAAGGTGGGGAACTTCAATACACTTCCATCGACATCGGACTTTCCAAAGACTTCAGTATGTAAAGACCAACTGGTACAAACTAACTGCTGGATAGATGAATAGCTTTGTTGTGTGTTGTTGTTGTTGTTGTTGTTGTTGTTGTTGTTTTAAATGAATATACGCTTGAACAGTGGCTTTCAGTCAGAGCTCATTGGGAGTATAAAGACGGAAAAAAAAGTTATGAATTACCCTTGAAAATATTCACAGGTGGTTTTCTTTAAAAAAAAAAAAAAAAAAAAAAAAAAAAAAAAAAAACAGAAAAGAAAAGCTTAAGGATGGCACACAACATCCGAACATGATATTCAGCCCTGTCATGTTCAAACTAAAAGTGGGAAGATCGACACTCAGACACCCTGCATCACGTGACGCAAGCAGCCGCCAAAGCAGAGAGAACAAATCTATGAACAGTCCGCCAGTCACAGAATGCTACTGTACCATCATAGAGAGAAAACAAATCTATGAACAGTCCGCCAGTCACAGAATGCTACTGTACCATCATAGAGAGAACAAATCTATGAACAGTCCGCCAGTCACAGAATGCTACTGTACCATCATAGAGAGAACAAATCTATGAACAGTCCGCCAGTCACAGAATGTTACTGTACCATCACAGCGCCTAGAAACACAAACCCCGATGACAGGAAGAAATGAGGGAAGCTATGCTCACTCGTCTCGACCCCCTCAAGGCAGCATTTGTGTCACTCGTTCCCACATTAAGAAAAACCATGCACAGTTCAAAACAAAAAATAAGAAAAAAAAAAACAAAACAAAAACAAAAAACAAAAACAAAACACAAAACAAAAAAAAGAACAGAAATACAAGAAGCACTGAAATACGCGATTAGGCAGATAACGCAGTATTCAACGAGTGGTTACAGCCCAACAGTATTGCAAATTTTAAAATCAAGAAGCATCCCAGGGCTGTTTGGGCGTTTGCTTGTATCATCCCTCAACCCCCACCACTCGCCCCCGCCCCCAAATCAAGTCTCTCTCTAGTGAACTCAAGACGTTCCCCCCTCCCACTTCTACACTCCACTTATCTGTTTACAATACTGTTGGGATGGAACATTGCAGATCATTGACCCATTTCCTCTAGTGCAGCGCACATGATGTTTACAAATACTGTTGGGATGGAACATTACAGACCATTGACTCATTTCCTCTAGTGCAGCGCACATGATGTTTACAAATACTGCTGGGATGGAACATTACAGATCATTGACCCACTTCCTCCAGTGCAGCGCACATGATGTTACAAATACTGTTGGGATGGAACATTACAGATCATTGACCCACTTCCTCCAGTGCAGCGCACATGATGTTTACAATACTGTTGGGATGGAACATTACAGATCATTGACCCATTTCCTCTAGTGCAGCGCACATGATGTTTACAAATACTGTTGGGATGGAACATTACAGATCATTGACCCATTTCCTCTAGTGCAGCGCACATGATGTTTAGAATACTGTGTTGGATGGAACATACAGATCATTGACCCATTTCCTCTAGTGCAGCGCACATGATGTTTACAAATACTGTTGGGATGGAACATTACAGATCATTGACCCATTTCCTCTAGTGCAGCGCACACATGATGTTTACAAATACTGTTGGGATGGAACATTACAGATCATTGACCCATTTCCTCTAGTGCAGCGCACATGATGCTTACAAATACTGTTGGATGGAACATTACAGATCATTGACCCATTTCCTCCAGTGCAGCGCACATGATGTTTACAAATACTGTTGGGATGGAACATTACAGATCATTGACCCATTTCCTCTAGTGCAGCGCACATGATGTTTACAAATACTGTTGGGTGGGAACATTGCAGATCACATGACCCATTTCCATTTCCTCTAGTGCAGCGCACATGATGTTTACAAATACTGTTGGGATGGAACATTACAGATCATTGACCCATTTCCTCTAGTGCAGCGCACATGATGTTTACCAATACTGTTGGGATGAACAATACAGATCACTGATCCACTTCCACTGGTGTATTGCACACGAAGATCGACTCACGTGGGCACGTGCTGGCGGGCGGAGCGGAGGTCCTGTCGATTCTACGCCTCGGCCACGTGTGAACGCCATTAACGATTTTGACTTCTGCGGTGCTGTTGAAATTGGGTGTGTTCAAATCAATATCGATCTCTATGTCAAGCGTACACACACACACACACACACACACACACACACACACACACACACACACACACACACACACACACACACACACACACACATACACACAGATTCGGAGAGAGAGAAGATTGATATTACTTTTATCTTGATCTAGGACCACTCCAAATGATAACATTGCTGGCTCGTTCTCACACACATCAGCGTCCTTGTATGGAGTGAGGGAGGTGGGAGGAGGGCAGGAAACAGGGAAACAGGTCGTCATAAATCAGCCACTCAAACCGGTCCGATAACCCCTCTTCCAAACAGTTTCTTCTGGTTATATTCTGCTGTTACTACCACTACTTCTGCATAGCACACGCAGTTGTCAAGTTTTGTTGGCTTGTTTTAAGAGAGAGAGAGAGAGAGAGAGAGAGAGAGAGAGAGAGAGAGAGAGAGAGAGAGAGAGAGAGAGAGAGCTCAGAAAGTTAATTCAAGTAAAGGCCATTGCCCCTTACGAAGGTGGATATGGAGAACTTCACAATACATGACTTGTGCAGAACACTAGAAAGACTGGATGGACTTCTCTCGCAGGGAGTCAACTGATCTAAACTCAAATTTGAGAAAGAATAGACAGGATCATTTTGCGCCCAATTTCAGGAGATCAAGCAATTGCCCCTTCTTCCTTTTCACTGTCTGACATGCTGTTTGTTGAAGCAGACCAAAGTGGTGGAAAACGTGTCATGTTTGTTGTGTAACTTGCTTGTTTCTTTCGTTCGGCGGCAGAGTCACTCTCTTTTAAGGCTGTCTAGGGGTTCGGGGTCATCGCTGACCAGTCCCAGCCTGGAACATCAAGGCCCCGGCCCATCAGAACGCATGCGCTGGACATTCCCGAAGCTCAGAGGACTAACGTCTGAAAGTGAGCGAAGCTGTCTTCGTCTGCCACACGTGTGTCTGTGACAGAAGCATGGGTGGAGTGGTCGTCATCCACAACTTTTCAGCCCGGTCCACATGACTGCTGTCGTTAGCAAGTTCTCGCACTGCTGAGCCTTCGAAGAATGTTCTGACAGCCATAAACACTACACTGTTCTCTTGGTTTCTGTCATTCCTAAAACATCTCAGATTATAGATATAATTTTACTCACAATCACATTGCTAGCTCGAAGTCATCGGCAACGGTAGCAACACGGACACTTCGTAAAGCTAAGCGACGCAACTACACAGCCCTCCTCTGTCATGAATGCTTTCGTACTCCTCTAAAAGCACACACATTTCACAGAGGCCAGCAGGTTTGAAGCAACAATGCCAAACCTGGAAGATCGCCATTATCTTGATCTTAAGTACCGAAATGAACATGGAGGTCATTAATTCTAACAACGTTGTTCCACCAAA
Source organism: Conus betulinus (assembly GCA_016801955.1). Taxonomy (NCBI): domain Eukaryota; kingdom Metazoa; phylum Mollusca; class Gastropoda; order Neogastropoda; family Conidae; genus Conus; species Conus betulinus. Next base: position 139,721 of record JADBJO010000740.1, read on the forward strand.
AACGCATCAAAAGTATAAATAATGTTCAAAATGCTCAAAACATTCTTAGCAGAGACTGATTACTGTACTTTACTTTAAAGCCACAAATTAGAATACTGAAAAAAAAAATCTAGCGCTTCATAATGCAGACAAAAGCTCCAACAGAAGTTCGAGTATCGTCCTAGAGGGAGAGATGTCAGAAGTTGCAATGAATCAACGGTCTCACAGGAGGCTTTCTGGAACCATGACTATTTGTGTGTTGTATAAATGACCTCTTTCTAGCAGTGAACTCGCAGGTCACACTGCTGATGACTGCTACACTGTACAAGGAAATAGGGAGTTACCAAGATAATTTCAAACCATAACATCTTAACCAAATGGAACGCTGGAAAGACGTGTGGAGGATACGACTCTACGCAAAAAGAAAATTTGCGATATCTTAAGTATCAGAAAGAAAAAAAAATGGTCTCCTCTATAGTGTAGAGATAGTGTTTAACAAGCATCACAGAATAATCCCTACGTTGGACTTTAGATTCCCGACAACCTCTTGCGGCAGGTAATTGTATTTTAATATCAAGAGAGCGAATTCCACTCTGGATTTTCTGCAGCGTGACCCAAAACACTGCCCGAGGGAATACCGTCGCACAGCACAACCATCCCTAATTAGGGGTCTAATGGAACATGGTGCCACGTGCGACAGTCAATGCAGTTATGACCGACAGTTTATGCAGAAATGACTGACAGTCAATGCAGAGATGACTGACAAGCTTGGACGTGTGCACACCAGGACGGCCCACTTCAACACCCCAAACTGCCGTTCTGAAGACCCGGCATGCATCATTGCCACGCTTGGAAACGTCATCCCATCTCTACGAGGAGGACTGAAACAGCTTTGGCTGATCTTCGATACATGGTTGAGGGGTTTACCCTGGCCATACCCCTTAATACATTTCTGATACCCTTGAAATGTATAACAAGAGACTGGCACTGTCCATGTACACATACCCCCGTAAGATGAGATAATCTGTTAACGAAAAGACGCTTAATTAACGAAAAATCAAAAAGGCTTCTGTGTGTCAATAGATACCTTGTTTCAGGGATGTAAACGTGAAAAGCCATGAGAATCATCCGCATTGTGACCGAAAATGCAGCTGAAAGATCAGCCCGTTACAACACATAGTGTTTAATGTGCAAAACGGCAACACAAATGTAAGCTTAATCGTTCATTCTTTGTACAAAGAAAATGTGACTGGAACGTTCTAGACGAAAACACTGTCAGCAGCTTCAACAGGGGCATTTTTTGGGAGGATTATCCACAGCGAGTTAGACTCAATTCACTCCCCTTCAACTGCAATGATGCCAGGACTTGTTACCTGCGGTGGGTGTACCAATCAAAATCAGCTCAAAAGCGTGCGACGGAAGTAAATCGCCCCCCTTTCCGCACCGCCCCCTTTCCGCACACCAAATTTGGAAAACAAAAGACCAGATGTTGAACACCTGATGTCTCTGAAATAATATTCATTTTTAATGCAAACGATATGATTTCTTTCCGTACGTACCGACATCTGCTGTTTGTTGTTTTTAGACAAGATCAGACAGTCCACATGATGGGCAAATGTGTATAGGTATAAATGAGTACAGCCTACCTCTACATCAAACGTAGGATAAACCGCTAGTACTGCAGGAGCAGCGTAAGAGGTCTGCTTGGAAAAAGTGGAATTCATATACGAGTCACTCATCAAAATCAGCAGCACTTGTTTACTTTTATGAAACAATGTCAACACGACTTTCCTGAATGTAATATTGGTACAGTTTTGATGTTGATTACAAACACATTACAACTGTACCGTACAATTACTCAAAGTTTTCAAAGTTTGGCCATAGCCGAGTTTGTTGTGACAGCCTCTAGTGATAAGTCTGATAAAGATTTGTTATTCATCCAAGGAATTTACATAATTGAATTTATAAAGATTTGTTATTCATCCAAGGAATTTACAAATTGAATCAGATTACCTCTAAACTACTACCTGTGCAGTAAGAGTTTCTTTTGTACGCCCCTTTCCTTCAGTACATGAGCTTCATTCATCAAATATTAAACATGATTTTTGTTATTATCTACATTTCATGACGTTGTACATTGCCTTAGCATTTAAGGGCATTGTCGATGTTCCACACTGGTAGAACGGAAATCACCTTGATGTAAAGAGACTCATGAGGGAGGTGGTGGGGTTACGAAAAGAAATCTGTCCAGTACTTACTGCCCCCCATTGTAGACACGGTGTTTTTCTTCCTCGCGGGTAAACTTTCTCACTTAAAAAAAAAAAACGGACGTGGACTGCTTTGTTTTCCGACGACTACCTACCTTCTTTTGCTGAGGATATGTGTTCAGCAACAACTCCACTGGAGCACGATGGTTTGTGAACAGTACTCCATTCCGATGGAGCACAATCGTTTGTGAACATGACTTCATTCCGATTTCTCTGCTTGTTCGTGCTGCTCGTGCATATCCCCACACTCATCCTCCTTCCCCTCCAAATGGGGAAATGGGAAACTGGTGACTGTACCGTGTGTGTGTGTGTGTGTGGGGTGGGGGGGGGGGGGGGGGGGGGACAGAGAGAGGGGGACAGAGGGAGGGGGAGAAGGGTGTATGTGTGCGCGCGCGCGCGCGCGCGTGTGTGTGTGTGTGGGGGGGGGGGGGGGGGGTGGATGGGGGGTGGATAGGGGGTTGAAGGTGAGAGAAGAGGGAGGACTTCCGCTGGCGCACTGTGAGCTTTCTTTGTGTGCTCTGTGTGTGTGTGTGTTCCTGCAGGCCTTGTGACACTTGTTTAAAGCAGAGTTCTTGCAGTTTTACGCATGGCTGGAGTTATGCCATACATCACGAAGTGACTCTAAAGCCTACAGCAGAGCGGTTATTGGATTATTTCATATGTGGCAGAGGCGCTGTAGAGATTTGCTGGTGTGCCATGTTACGTAACTACCAATTTGTCCCCATTTCTTTCTGTATCGGAAATTTCCAGTGTGTGTGTGTGTGTGTGTGTGTGCAGTGAGCGTGTGATTGCATGCACGTGCATACGGCTATGTGTGTCTGTGTGTATCGTGTGTACCCACGCGCGTGTGTGCTCGTTAGAAATTGAGAAAGCCAGTAAAGCACAGAAATGTGCAGATTTTAATCGAGCTTATCTTGGTATTCAATGGAGATAGGGTTAAATGTGCAGAACACTACTCCACTATCCGGACATCCATTTCGACACCCAACCCCCCCCCCCCCCCCCCCCCCCCCCCCCCCCCCCCCCCCCCACCCCCCCGTTTTATAAACCAATATGTGAGCAACGTTTTCCTTATCTCATGAACATTAAATTGTAAAATATGTAAGTAAGATGAATTAAAAGAATGTGAGTGCACGTCTCTCGTTAGTTCTGTGTGCTCTGTGCTGTCATATCTGCCAGGCGATTCGGTGTCGTAGAAACATTCGTTTGGAGTTATGGCTTGTATTTATTTCATCATGGAAGAAGAGTTACCCCCCTTGTTTGTTATGTATAGTCCGGATGTAGGCCTGCAGTTCCCAGCAGAGGAGCTAGTATGCACTCTTCCCAAAGAAAGCCGTCTCATAAAAAAATGTGTGTGGGGGGAGGGATGCGGGTTGGGGGTGGGCGGGGTCAAAATTAAAGCTTTCCAAAGGAAACTATGCCCAGATAGATTCACTCTTGGGTCTACACCGTACCCTACTGATTTCATTTTTCTTGTCTTCTCTATCCTCATTAGGAAAGATTTGAGGGAGAAGGACCCTTTTTCCCAATTATCTGTATAATTTCATGTATGTGCTGCAACGTTTCACTCAGCTCCTAGGACACATGTGCTTATGCATATGTTGCATACGGTGCGTGAACGGATCCACGATAGAATGCTTCTCAGCCCACCTAAATTTCTCACCATTGAGACAATGAAGTGCTCGTATTTACTTCCGTCTCCCATTCAGCCTAGCATCTACTGAACGACTGAAAGGCTGATACCCTTCAGCACTTCATTTCCTCCACATCTACTGGAGCCCAGCCTTTCTGCATTCTGCGATTAGCCGAAGACACCGACCTGTTAGAGACAGCAAGCAGAACTTCAGGAACTCCGCTACGGGCCAGAGAAAACGACCTGGTCCGTTACCGTCAGTACTACTAGGGCCTAGTACTGTTACGGCCAGTAGCATTAGGTTCAGTATCATTAGGTTTCAGCACCATTTCGGCCAGAACCTTTAAGGCCAGTTCCTGTTGGGTCATTACCAGAGTACCACTAGGGTCAGTATCTTTAAGTACCACCCAGTGCCACTAAGGCCAGAACCAAATAGGCCCAGTACCATTAGAGCCAATACCATTAATGCCAGTACCATTTGGGCCCAGTGTGCCATTTGTGCCAATACCATTAGAGCCAGTACCATTTGGGCCCAGTGCCATTTGTGCCAATACCATTAGAGCCAGTACCATTTGGGGCCCAGTGCCATTTGTGCCAATACCATTAATACCAGTACCAGGGCCGAGTACAATACAGCCAGTGTCAGAATACCACTTGAAATATTACTGAATTGCTATATGTCATTTGCACACTTGCTCGTGAACGAATGAACTGTTCACCGTGTCATACCGTGTATGTGTCTGTGTATGTGACACAGTGTGCCATCATGTGTGTGTGTGTGCGCACGCGCACACGTGTGTGTGTGTGTGTGTGTGTGTCTGTGTCGTGTGTGTGTCTGTGTGCGTATGTGTGCGTGCGTGTGCGCACGTGCGTGCCCGCGCGCATGCGTGCGTGTGTGCGTGTGCGTGCGTGCGTTGTGCGTGTGTGTGTGTGTGTGTGTGTGTGTGTGTGTGTGTGTGTGTGTGTGTGTGTGTGTGTGTGTGTGTGTGTGTGTGTGTGTGTGTCCAGCGTATATTCTAGATTGTAGCCTAAGCTGTTAGAATGAGCGCTATAAAAAATTGTCATTATTATTATTACTATTATTTATTATTTTATTAACTTCCTTCTAATAGTCGATTGCTGCTTTCATGGTTCCGAGTCCTAATGGTAGCGGGATCTACAGACACTACGCCAAGAGAACATGGAATGTATACAGAAGAGAAATGATGGCAGTAAGACCATGTTTAGTCAGCAGCTCCAGGCAGGCAACAGTCGCTGTCACGCTGCACGGACACAGACAAGTATACAGAAGTAGATGCTAAGTAATACAGGGGTTAAGGAAAGCAGTAGATGCTAAGTAATACAGGGGTTAAGGAAAGGAGTAGATGCTAAGTAATACAGGGGTTAAGGAAAGGAGTAGATGCTAAGTAATACAGGGGTTAAGGAAAGCAGTAGATGCTTAAGTAATACAGGGGTTAATTAAAGGAGTGGATGCTAAGTATTACAGGGGTTAAGGAAAACAGCAGATGCTAAGTAATACAGGGGTAAAGAAGTAGATGCTAAGTAATACAGGGGTTAAGGAAAGAATTAGATGCTAAGTAATACAGGGGTAAAGAAGTAGATGCTAAAGTAATACAGGGGTTAAGGAAAGAAGTAGATGCTAAGTAATACAGGGGTAAAGAAGTAGATGCTAAGTAATACAGGGGTCAAGACAGAAGTAGATGCTAAGTAATACAGGGTTAAAGAAGTAGATGCTAAGTCATACAGGGGTAAAGAAGTAGATGTTAAGTCATACAGGGGTTTAGGACAGCAGTAGAGGCTAAGTCATACAGGGGTTTAGGACAGAAGTAGATGCTAAGTCATACAGGGGTTTAGGACAGAAGTAGATGCTAAGTCATATAGGGGTTTAGGACAGAAGTAGATGCTAAGTCATACAGGGGTTTAGGACAGTAGTAGATGCTAAGTCATACAGGGGTTAAGGACAGAAGTAGATGCTAAGTCATACAGGGGTTAAGGACAGAAGTAGATGCTAAGTCATACAGGGGTTTAGGACAGCAGTAGATGTTAAGAGAATTGAGAAGGCAGTGCACCACAGCCAGCACTCCAAAGAAGTCTCAGCTGGAGTGAAATACGGCACATGCCACCTCCTGGGATCAGCTACACCCTGAACTCTGTATATGACCTCCTGAACTCCACTCTAACGATGTGGGGAAAATCAGAAGACCCTAGTGTCCGCTCTGCCGAGGCAAACCAACCACGGAACATGCCTTGAGTTCACTCAGGGGCTGAACTAATACTGGAGGAACATATGGAAACGCAGCCAAAGGGCTTCAGAAGATCCATCATGCGTCAGGTCACTCCCAGAGGAAACACTGCGCCATGAGTAGTTCCAGCAACGGCGTTGAACGCGGTGGAAGGCCACGAATTATGGTCTGGAACAGCGGTGACTTTAAGAGCGTGGAAGCAGGGTTTACTGCATGGAGTGGGTCACTGGGAGAGTACGGCACACCTTCCAGAATGGGAAATCCATCAGGTAGTGTGGCATGAGACCGGATTTGGTACTCCGCTCGCACTCGTCAAAACAAATAATTCTGAGTTAACTCACTGTGCAGCGTAAAAGCAGAATGAAGAAGCTCATATCTACAGGACTGAGAAGTACTCCAGTCTAATCAGCAGTTTCAGAGAATCGGACTTGAAAGCCAAAGTCTTTGCCATAACAGTCACTGCAGGCAAGGGGGGGGGGGGGGGGGGGGGGGGGGGGGGGGGGGGGGGGCTGAAGATTCAGCCTACATCTCAACAGTTCGCGATTTCAGGTAAGAAGAGGACCAGACAAACCCAAGAGGCAACTGCAGAGGCAGCTGAAAAGAGTTCCACCTGGGTCTGGTCAAAGAGCAACAAAGTGAACCTCATGAAGCTTACTTTTCCAACTTCGAAGAGGAGTACGACAGTGATGTGGGCGAGACATCCAGCTGAAAAGGCAATGCCTTGAGATGCCCACCCGCAAGTGCAGGTCTGAATCTCGGCAGCGCGCGGGGGGGGGGGGGGTGGGGGGTGGGGGGGGGGGGGGGGGGCTGCTCTTAAAAGAATGTCACGGATAAAGCGCTGAGAATCATTGATATGATGGCAGCACCGACAATCATTTATATGATGGCAGCACCGACAATCATTGATGGCAGATATAAATTCAAGCAGAGAATCAAATACAAGTCATATGATGTAATGACTGCTGTAATAAGAATGTCAAATACCATGCACATATGATCATTTGTAGTATCTGCTATTTAAAAGAATGTCAGAGATCATACATAGATGATCACCAGTGGCAACCGCTACTAAAGGAATGTCAAAGATCACGCACAGACGATCATCATGTGATGATGCCATAAAAGAAAGTCAAGAATCGTGCATAGATGATTATGTGTGATAACAGATGCTAAAAGACAGGTAAATACATGGATGATTATCTGTCATCTATCTGTTTTCTATCATTTTTATACTGAAATGTATGAAACATTAGAGGTGACAATCAAAACCTTAACAGACTGAATTCTGTTATGTCCCCCTCCTACTTGTGTTTGGGGACTAGGAGTACAACTGCCCCTGCATCTCATTCTGGGGAATCACAGAAAGTGACGGAGTCCTCTGTCCTATCCTGTCCATCAAACAGGGAATGACCACAGTCCTCTGTCCATCAAACAGGAATGACCACAGTCCTCTGTCCTATCCTGTCCATCAAACAGGAATGACCAGTCCTCTGTCCTATCATGTCCATCAAACAGGCTTGACCACAGTCCTCTGTCCTATCCTGTCCATCAAACAGGATGACCACAGTCCTCTGTCCTATCCTGTCCTCAAATCATGACCAAGGCTTGACCACAGTCCTCTGTCCTCCTCTGTCCTATCCTGTCCATCAAACAGGAATGACCACAGTCCTCTGTCCTATCCTGTCCATCAAACAGGAATGACCAGTCCTCTGTCCTATCCTGTCCATCAAACAGGAATGACAGTCCTCTGCCTATCCTTGATGACCAGTCCTCTGCCAGTCCTCTGACCAGTCCTCTATCCTGTCCATCAAACAGGAATGACCACTGTCCTCTGTCCTATCCTGTCCATCAAACAGGAATGACCACCGTCCTCTGTCCTATCCTGTCCATCAAAATCAGGAATGACCACAATCCTCTGTCCTATCCTGTCCATCAAACAGGAATGACCAGTCCTCTGTCCTATCCTGTCCATCAAACAGGAATGACCACTGTCCTCTGTCCTATCCTGTCCATCAAACAGGAATGACCACGGTCCTCTGTCCTATCCTGTCCATCAAACAGGAATGACCAGTCCTCTGTCCTATCCTGTCCATCAAACAGGAATGACCACGGTCCTCTGTCCTATCCTGTCCCATCAAACAGGATGACCACAGTCCTCTGTCCTATCCTGTCCATCAAACAGGCTTGACCAGTCCTCTGTTCTATCCTGTCCATCAAACAGGAATGACCACTGTCCTCTGTCCTATCCTGTCCATCAACAGGAATGACCACTGTCCTCTGTCCTATCCTGTCCATCAAACAGGAATGACCACAGTCCTCTGTCCTATCCTGTCCATCAAACAGGCTTGACCACTGTCGCCATCACTAGCATTAGAAGAAAACCTGAAAAACCATGACAGAAGGGCAGAGGGGAAGAAGTGAACCACCATCAGCAGAAGCAGCAAAGAGAGACAGCTAAGCAGTATCCAAATGAAATCTGCAGCAAAATCTGCAATGGTAGTTTTGATGGTTGGATGGATGAAGAAGAATGGAAAGAGAAGAGAGGAGGTGGTTGTGGGGTGTTACGGGAACGGGGGGGGGGAAGGAGTACAGAATCCTTGTCACATCCCATCTCACACCTCCAGCCTGCCCCTTGCTGACAAGGAGCTCCCCCCTCATTTATCAGACGGCACAAGCTTACCTGGTGTGGAGAGTCCTTGGCCTGCAGGACACACAGTGAAGGATAGATGTTCCTGAAACTGACTGAAGGACAAGACCGACGATGACAATGAGCTTCTTGTTCAACTCTGGAAGGTACGCTGCCTTTTGGACTCAATTTCATCCCTTCTTCCTGAGAAACCACATTCAAAAACTGTTGCCTTTTCTTTCAATTTGAAAAAAAAGGCTTTTTTTTCTTTTTCTTTCTTTCTTTCTTTTTTTTTTTTTGTGAGGATAGTGAGGAACTGAAGGAAACAATTGGAGAGTGACAGTTACATGTTTATTGTCACCAGAAAAGGGAGAAAAGATTGAAAGCGATGAGAAAAGACCACTTTTCGATCCTATAAGGAAAAAGATGGATGACTGCAAGATCCAGATGGTGAAAAAAAAAAAAAAAACAAGCTAACAAACTATGCAGGCGAGAGAGCAGATCCATTTTGGAAAGATTAAACAGTAAATATTCTGCATTTAGCTCTTCTGCAATGTATGGTTTATTGTGTTTGGGTGAAGAATGAGGAACTCTGGAATCCATGATCTTTTGAGCGTCATTCTTCTTCAGTACGGTTTGTGGTTGATGATTGGAAAGGAGAAGAATGAGGAGCATAGAAATCTGCAATCTGAGCATCTTTTCCTTTTCGCTACTGTTTGTGGTTGAAAAGTGGAGGAAGAATGAAGAAAACTGGTATTTGTGATCTTTTGAGCATCATTCTTTTTTAAGTAAGTACTGTTTGTGACTGATGATTGGAGAAAAAAAAAAAGAACATAGGAATCTGCGATCTCTCAAGTATTTTTCCTTTTTGGTACTGCTTGTGATTGTTGATTGGTGAGCAGAATGAATTACATCTTTCGATCATCGTTCCTTTTCAGTACTGTTTGTGACTTATGATTCGAATGAAGAAAAATGAGGAATATTAGAATCTGCAGTTTTCTGAGCATCTTTCTTTTTCAGCACTGTTTGTGGCTGATGATTGGGATGAAGACAGAGGATCACTGGAATCTGTGATCTGAGATTAGTGAGAATCTTTCTTTTTCAGCACTGTTTGTAGTTGATGGTTGGGGTGAAGAATGAGGACCATGGGAATCTGTGATGCTCTGAACACAGCTCCTCTTCGGCACTATTTGTGACTGATGACTGGAGTGACAAAGAGTGAGGAACACTTGAATCTGAGATTGCATCCTATGTTCAGTATTACTTTGATTTCATCCGTCCATGACAGAGTCATGACACTATGGCAAAACTTTCAATACAAACCAAAGCATAATCATAAGTAGATATTTGAAATAGTTGCAGCAGCTGTAGTGATAATCTTCTTCTTAGTGTTATTGTCATTATCTTCACCACTATCACCACTGTTACTGCCGTCATTTGCTGCTGTCACATTCATTACCACATTCAGTCACATCCATGTAAACATTTCCTATGAAACAACTGAACCCTTCATCTTTTTTTTCAAATTTATTTCAAAATAAGCACAGTGACGCTCGGTTAATTCCCAGCCGAACCAGGCTGTTCAAATATCCCTTCAATCTGTACAATAATACAAACATGGATGACAAACAAAGGAACTTGCTTTGATCTAGTCCCCATCAGATACCTTCACTAATGATACTCATTCTTAAATATGTACAGTGTAATTCATGTTCCTTAAACACAAATCACTTTATTTTTTTCACAGCAGCAGAACATGAACTCTCTCTCTCTCTCTTTCATGACTTTAAGTTTCACTTGAACAAAGATTTCAGTGTGATGTCCTGTCCTCATACACTGTCCAGTTAGTAACTACCCCACAAAACTAGCTGCATATTAATCTGACACAGTACACTTTCAAACCAAAATTACTTCATTACTTGAACAGCCTAACTCCCTTCTGCAATACTGATAACATGATGCACAGAAGCCTGTTTGCTGAAAAAAAGGTAAATAGAAAAGTAGTTTCTAACTGCAATGTACACTCTTAAACCACTAGACTCAATTATGTTTTTGTGCCTAGCTCAATGTAACACATTGTCACTAAATGATATGAGTCTTGACAATGTAACAAAAAGCAATGTCACATCTATAACATACAACACACACACACACACACACACACACACACATACACACATACACACAACTTACGGAGAGAGAGAGAGAGAGAGAGAGAGAGAGAGAGAGAGAGAGAGAGACAGAGAGAGACAGAGACAAAGAGAGAAGACAGACAGACTTGGAGAGAGAAATGCACACCTCTTTAGACTAATCACTATTTACCCAAAAAGCAGATAAAATTCCAGAGCAGTATTTCATGACACATGTGTGAAGAAGACAAACGTTTCCAACATTACTTACTACTGAGATTTCACCAAAGCATATCATATACTGCCTCTCCAAGTCAGACACTCATTGAAAACAAAACTCCCAGTACCTGTAGATAAATTCTTACCCCACATTCAACCAGTGCAGTAAAACAGAGTCAGGCAAACACACCGATGGTTTAAAACAAACAGCCTGGAGGGCTACTCTCCACACTGGTTTCCACAACAACAAAATGAATCAAGCTATGGTAGATAAAACACACACACACACACACACACACACACACACACACACACACACACACAGAAGCAAATGTCTTGTGTGACATTATTTTACACACACTGCACACACATATAGAGCTGCAATTAAATACACAAATGCACAAAATACATACACACACTCAAATACATATGCACACAAACTGTGATACACACATTCATCCAAATACAATCTCTTTCCTCTCTAAAAAAAACTTAAGCTTTCACAGTATCCCCACAGAGAAACAATCACACACACACATCCCAAACACAATGTATTTCTCTCTTTAAAAGAAAAAAAAAAAAAAGTAAACTTTCACCAAATCCCCACTGATAAAACTGTGTGGTACTGTGCATCCCATCCACTTCCATCACCTTCCACTGTCCCACCAATACTTGACTTCATCATAGTACCACACCCTGCCTCATTTTGTAATTATCATTAAAAAACATCATCATCCAAAAAAAAAAAAAATCTACAATCTGAAAAGGGAAGAAAATAGGAAGCAGAGAAAGCAGCGGAGGTTTGAATCACTTAATCCATGAACTTTTTAATCATCTGACTAACCATTAATAGAAATAAGCAACAAAAAACCTGCCTCACAAGATGGAAAAGCGACAGTGACAGCATAAATACTCTGTGTGTGTGTGTGTGTGTGTGTGTGTGTGTGTGTGTGTGTGTGTGTGTGCGTGTGTGTGTGTGCGTGTGTGCGCGCACGCGCACATGCATGCTCGCATGTTTGTGTGTGTGTGTTTATGCGCACGCATGTATGTGTGTGTATGTGTGTGTAAGTGTGAGAGTGAGTGTGCATATGTGTGTGTGTGTGTGTGTGTGTATGTATGTATGTGTGTGTGTGTGTGTGTGTGTATGTATGTGCGTGTGCGTGTGTGTGTGTGTGTGAGGAAGAACAGGACAAAGTTGAGAGTAGTATAGGGCGGGTTGCAAAATTCCTCAGTGTCGTCCCCACTGTTGACATGATGATGTACACCCTGAGAGCCATCAGAAGACACCTACTTCCTCTGAACCTTCACCTCATGCTTTCCTCTGTAGAACAGTAAATTTAAAAGACTGAACTGGAATATTCTGCAGACTTGTCATGTAACTGAGTCTTGAATTCCTTTCATACTGGTGGACAGACTGCACAAACACTCTAGTTCAAGATGAACTTAGATGTATCAACTTTAAAGATAATTTACAAGTGGAAATTTGCATTGTCAAGGAACTTGGTCACCATTAAATTGTGTTCAGTGGTCAGATGACCAAGTACAAAAATAAAACAAAAAAAAAGGGAAAAAAAGTCTTGAAACAGACATTACTACAATCAGATCATATCTGAATGCAAGGTCTGAGAGAAGCAGAAAACACACAAATTCTGTCAAAGATTAAAAATTTTACTTTAGAGCAAGATTAAATAGGAAAAAACAATGACAACAAAAAAAACAACCTCACACCAGAACCCAAGAACTGCATCTTATCTGAAATCATGGTAACTATAACTTGAATCAGACTGAAAGGAAAATATGCTTCCCCTGACAAACAGAGTTTCCTTAATTAAAAGTAAGCCAGCGTTGGGATATGATGTTTTTATGAAACTGGATCAGCCTGAACTTGTTTTGTTACTTGAATCTGGTAAATGTTTATAAAAATTAAAGTAAATTGCAAGCCTCTTTAAACTTACAGGTCTATGACATTTTCAGTTGTTGTCTCCCCACAGTCAAATCAGCAACCTGACTTCCTGCAGTATATACTTAGTGGTATTCCTGCTCTCTTTAGCGAAGCGATGTACTGCGCTTGTATCCAGCTGTCTGGCAGGAGTCATGGTCACAAAATCTAGCAGTTTGACTTTGAGATTTTTAACATATATCGGTCTCTCATAGGTCAAGAACGAAAGGCCCATCATCTTTGCAGACCATGACAAGAAATGGCTTCATTACACTACCTAAGTATCATTCGGTAATCAAGTTCCATTCTTTACTTTTTTCCTCTCTCTAACTTGTGCAATACACTTTTAAAGGAAATGTGCAAGAAACACACTCACATCACACAGCTAAGTGGGACTGTGCACAGGACTTATTTCTTAAACATACTCAACTGCTCTTTATGGCAAGGTACAATTTCATTATACAACCTTCAAAGACAAATGCACATAAATCCAAGAGCATAAAGAACAAAAACAAACAAAATTATATATAATGTGTGTGTGTGTGTGTGTGTGTGTGTGTGTGTGTGTGTGTGTGTGTGTGGTTCTGTTAACAAAAGAAGCCCATAAATTTCCACTGAGCTGATATCAACCAACTGACTTCTGCTTTGGCTCAGTGGCTAGACAATGAAATGTTCATCAGCAATTGAGCAGGGATAAACTGCCCAATTCCTATACCTAGAGCCAGTCAAAGGAACAAATCATTTGTACCTAAAGTTATTGTTCTATAATTTCTTTCAGAAATTAACACACACACACACACACAAACACAAAACTTGCATTTCTGTTTTTTTTTTTTTAACAGCATAGGTTTGTACTGCATGCTTGCACTCATATAATTTGTACACATGCACATGCATACCTATAGTTCTTTCACTTCACACTTGCATACATGCACTTGGCCTCTTCTCCTAGCATACCACTCATTCTGAAAAGGTGTGAAGTTCAGAGACAAACTACATCCCCTTGATCTACCTTCTACACATCCACCCACACACTCTCTCTCTCTCCGTCTCCATTCCTTGTCCCCCAAATTCCAACAAAGCTGATCTTCCATGCTCTATCAGCTAGACAATCGCTAATTCTTCATCTGAAAGACTCCCCCTTCACACATACACACATACTGCCAATGCGTAACCCACAGAACGAATTCACTGTTCTTCTGCCATCCAAAGCTGCAGCAATGCATCACTGTTGAAGAGAGTCTCTGAAACACAGGAATATGCCTGCTGTCTTGTGTGACCGCTTAGACGTGATGAGCCACTCTGTACTCATAGAAGTGGCACATATGTGAGGTGAAGTTGAGCCGCAGAATCAGGGAAAGAATGTAGATCAGCAGAATGCCCATCATCGGGAACAGCATTGTTCGTGTGTTCTTCAGGAATGGCAACGCTGTCAACATCAAAAGTTTACATCCATGGATATGTTACCAACACAAAAGGTAAAATATGCAGACAGAGAGAGAAACAGAGAGAGAGAGACAGAGACAGAGAGAGAAACAGAGACAGCGAGAGGCAAGAAGACAGTGAAATCAGAAGAAAAGCTTGCAGCACAGATACACATAAAAAGAAAGATACAACTGTCAGATAAGTGGACAGGCAGTGTGTTTGATTGGCAATGCAAATTAATGGCTTGTTGGATGGAATGATGAGTCACTAAGAATGTGGCTGCATAGGAGGGTGTGTGTATGTGTTTGACTGGCAATGCATATTAATGGCTTGTTGGATGGAATGATGAGTCACGAAGAATGCGGCTATATAGGAGGGGGTGTGTGTATGTGTTTGACTGGCAATGCATATTAATGGCTTGTTGGATGGAATGATGAGTCACTAAGAATGTGGCTATATAGGAGGGTGTGTGTATGTGTTTGATTGGCAATGCATATTAATGGCTTGTTGGATGGAATGATGAGTCACTAAGAATGCGGCTATATAGGAGGGTGTGTGTATATGTTTGATTGGCAATGCATATTAATGGCTTGTTGGATGGAATGATGAGTCACTAAGAATGTGGCTGCATAGGAGGGTATGTGTATGTGCTTGCATGCATGTGTGTGGGAGTTTACCTACTTATGTGTGGGAGTTTACTTAATAAGCATCACATCTATTTACTTATTATTTGTTCCTATTATCTTCTTTAAAAAAAAACTGTGCAAGTGCAAAAGATGATCCTTCTTATGGTGGTAAGCACAACTACAATCAAAGGAGTTATCTTTATCTGACACACCATCTCAAACACACATAAATACCTACATGCCATTTCACACATACACAGGAAGCAGCATATGAACTAGATTGAACTTCCATTTTATTAAGGATGAAATGAAAAACAAAGGGTAAAAAAAGAAGAAAAATGCATCCAATTTTCATATGTAGTCTAAATACTGTTTCAATGGAGCAAGATCAACTTTCAGTATAAGATATTTAGCTGATTTAGGGAGTGCAGGCTACAATTTACAAAAAGATAAACAGTGACAGAATATACACAAACAAATCAAATAGAGACAACGATTAACAACAGTAAATAGAGAAAAAAAGAAGAAATACAATACTTTGCAATACGTTTTCAGATAATGAAAAGTTGTAGAAAGTAAAATTTATCACTTTATAATTTTGTTATTATTTCAAGATATGAAAAGAGTACAGAATTCAAATATATAAAAAAAAAATGAAGAAAACAAAAAGATAAAGAAAACAAACAAAAAAAACCCCCCGCAAACCAGCAAAAGGGTGCTTGATACAAAAAGTCCAGGTACCTACCACTGTAGCCAAGAAAGGTGATGTAGAGGTAGTAGCCAATGGCAAAACAAGCAAAAGGTGGTACCTACCACTGTAGTTACGTGGTGATGTAGAGGTAGCCAATGGCTATTAACCACAAACTGTTACCGAACAGGCAGGCCAGCACGTGCTTTGATCCAATAAAGTACAGATAGAAAAGTCCCATCTGTTATGTTGGAGACATGCAACTGCAGTGAAATGTTCACAATGACAATACTACAGATAAAAAAAAATAAAGAAACAAAAACATCATGCTTTCTTATCACTTTATCCTTCTTCTCTTCACTCTCTCAATTACTGCCCATCCCCCCCCTCTTTCCCCGGTCTCATACATACACATGCGTATCCTGCCAACCATGCATACACATGCCAGTACAACTTCCAAACACTAAATCTGTCCCATGTAACTACTTCCAACATAACTGTCTCAATGTCCAATACTTTATAAAGCATGTAAAAATGAATATCACAACCCTGCTCAAAGACGCGTAACCCATTCTTTTTTACCTCCAACTACTCTTTTGAACACAAAAAGAAAACGGCTACAATAATTTCCTCTTTTTTTGTTTGTTTTTGACATAAATAAACATTAAAGGTGTACACTAAATACAGCAAAAATGCATAGCTGCACATGGATTCATTCGTTGATAGATAACATGGCACATCCGCGCATGCACTCACACACTTTCTCTTCTTTAAATTTTGTTATGTAGTAAAAATGGTTGTTGTATATTGTAGTCACTCCTGCCCCTTAACTACTGGCTATTGGCCTTGATCTGAATTAACATTCGTATTCTGTCTGTCTCTCTCTTTGTATCTCAGTCTCTCTCTCTCTCCATATTGAATCAAGACACATAAAACTACACTCAAAAAGAGTTCTTAGCGTATGAGCTCCGATGTTCTCTCCCTTTCTCAATGTCCTAAATGAAAAAAAAAAAAAGTAACCCTTCCCCCCCCCCCCCCCCCCCCAAAAAAAAAAAAAAATCAGCAAACTACAAATTTCTGTCCATTTTTGTCTCTCACATCAGCATTCCATGGATAACTTTTGTATCAGGACTTCATGATGCCTTTCACTAGATGAGATGTTGCGTTACTACATTGCTGCTCAAAGTGCCTTCATGATCTGACACAGACAAGGTGCCCTCTGTACTGCCCATGACTGAAAATATGAACTACATACATTTCTGAATGAACGTCTCCCTCTGGAGGAATACTGCTGCTGTAGCCTCCAATAACAACATTCCCCATCTGCAGACAGCAAGCCTCCAATAATAACACTCCCCATCTGCAGACAGCAAGCCTCCAATAATAACATTCCCCATCTGCAGACAGCAAGCCTCCAATAACAACATTCCCCATCTGCAGACAGCAGCAAGCCTCCAATAATAACAGCCTCCCCATCTGCAGACAGCAAGCCTCCAATAATAACACTCCCCATCTGCAGACAGCAAGCTCCAATAATAACACTCCCATCTGCAGACAGCAAGCCTCCAATAATAACACTCCCCATCTGCAGACAGCAAGCCTCCAATAATAACACTCCCCATCTGCAGACAGCAAGCCTCCATAATAACACTCCCCATCTGCAGACAGCAAGCCTCCAATAACAACACTCCCCATCTGCAGACAGCAAGCCTCCAATAATAACACTCCCCATCTGCAGACAGCAAGCCTCCAATAACAACACTCCCCATCTGCAGACAGCAAGCCTCCAATAACACTCCCTATCTGCAGACAGCAAGCCTCCAATAATAACACTCCCCATCTGCAGACAGCAAGCCTCCAATAATAACATTCCCTATCTGCAGACACAAGCCTCCAATAGCAACTCCCCATCTGCAGACAGCAAGCCTCCAATAATAACATTCCCCATCTGCAGCAAGCAAGCCTCCAATAATAACACTCCCTATCTGCAGACAGCAAGCCTCCAATAAATACACTCCCCATCTGCAGACAGCAAGCCTCCAATAATAACACTCCCCATCTGCAGACAGCAAGCCTCCAATAATAACACTCCCTATCTGCAGACAGCAAGCCTCCAATAAAAAAACACTCCCTATCTGCAGACAGCAAGCCTCCAATAATAACACTCCCTATCTGCAGTCAGCAAGCCTCCAATAATAACACTCCCCATCTGCAGACAGCAAGCCTCCAATAATAACACTCCTCCTCTGCAGTCAGCAAGCCTCCAATAACAACACTCCCATCTGCAAACAGCAAGCCTCCAATAATAACACTCCCCATCTGCAGACAGCAAGCCTCCAATAATAACACTCCTCCTCTGCAGTCAGCAAGCCTCCAATAATAACATTCCCCATCTGCAGACAGCAAGACTTTAAACAAAGCGCACCACATGCTTGGATGACCAAACAGACTTTTTAATTAGACTCTGCAAAACGTTTCTTTACCATAAAAGCCAGAACCAGAAAGGGTCCTCATATATTTTAAGGGATCTTTCATTTGTGTTTTGATCATTTCACTCTAAAGCTTCTGCTACTATGACTCACAGCTCAGTAAGGGGAGCTGAAAGAAATGCAGAATCATAAGAAGAGGGAAGAAGGCGTTGAGATGAACATCAAAGGCGTAGGCCCACTCCACATCCTGACCCCTTGGTGGGTTGATCAACATGTATTTGTTTGTCACAAACCTGAAAACCACAGACAGGGTGAGAGAGATCATGGTGGAAGGGAGGGAGGGAGGAGCAATAATTTGCATTACATAGTTTGCACAAGAAAAAAAACAAGTAACATTCACCCCAGTAAATCAAAGGCACATAAAATTTGATGATGATGCCACTAAGTAAATGCTGAAATTTTCCTGAAATTTTCCATCTACAGTGAACAAGTCACTTTTTGCAATTTTTTCAACTTTGAATGATTAAAAGCAACGTACCTTTTGCTAGATTTTGCAATATCTCCCATCAACTGCCTACCATTTTCATTTTTTTTTTTTTTTTTTTGTAAACAACAGAGGGGTCAGTGATAAAATCAATAATAAATGGATTCAATAATGTGTTGTTTACACTGCAATTTTATCCCCCCAAGCTCTAAAACTTGGCAGAGGGTGATGTGATTGTTCTTTGTCAATAAACTTAAATTTGGAGCGTCTTGTTCTCACAGTTGAAACAACTTGAAATTTAGTGGAGGAGGACCTGACAAACTTCGCTGCCATAGTGAATTAATGTTCAGAAGACACTTTAAGCATCCAGACCACACGAGACCAGGATTTCATCCATGAACACAGATGAGCAAGGTGGTCAGCATGTGCCAGTACACTATAATGCCATCTCTGCCAAACCATCTGGTCCACATGCATACAGTGCTACAAATAGGGAAAAAGGAGATATCATGGGATGGTAGACACTTTGACAAGCACCCAAAATCATGCTCCGTAAGGCTTCATTTAAGGATTTAAAGGTACATTGTGTTTTTGTAAAACATCTATCATTCTGATGAGAAAAAAGAACATTATTAAGCTGCATGTCAACAAGACCACATTTACAATAGTCTGTTCATGCAGATTTTGGGGAATATGAAGAATCTGCAAATTTAAACTATTCTCTCTCCCTCACCCAAAACACAACCATCTCTCTCTCTCTCTCTCAAACACACACACACACACACACACACACACACACACACACACACACACACACACACATCTATTCCTTCACCACCAAGCCATTCCAACCCCCTACACCATCACTCAAAAACACACAGTAGCCTGACTTCTGCCTTGTTTGAAAAGTCTCCTCACCTGAAGTTCCTCTTCCCCATTCTACTTCAGCAAGAAAAAAAAAAAAACACAGAAGAAAAACAGGAGAAGAAGTAGACCATAAAGAGAACAAGAAAAGACCTTTATTTTAAGAACCTTACTACCAATGACTCCAGCACTCCTACAACAAAAGCCACTGACCATAACAAGGTGGCGATCAAGAGCCCCACTCCAATGCAGTCAACAAAGATGACCCAGAGCAGGAACTTGAAGAACTGCACTACACCCAACCCCAGCACCAGTGAGAAGCCCAGGGAGGACGCTGCACACAGTCATTCACAGGCTCCAGTTCTCTTGGCGGCCAATCTCATATTGCGCCAATTGATGCAAAACGATGTCTGCACAGTTTGACCATTAGTAATGCCCACAGCATGCGAAGGATCTTCATTGTACATGAATTATATTAACATCTATAAACATATCGTCTGAAATTAACGCAACAAGTCTTCCTTCTTATATACATATCTAAATGATGTTTTCTCCCCTGACAAAAAAAAAGTCCATCA
The DNA here is from genome assembly GCA_016801955.1 of Conus betulinus. Classification (NCBI taxonomy): domain Eukaryota; kingdom Metazoa; phylum Mollusca; class Gastropoda; order Neogastropoda; family Conidae; genus Conus; species Conus betulinus. The sequence goes on from JADBJO010000740.1 coordinate 159,850, forward strand.
AGATATACAAGATAGGCTTTGGCACATGATGACATTACACAAAACAAGACAAATCTTAGAACTAAGCACATTTTGGTAACTTTCTTTAAATATATTTATACTTTTTTCCATCTTTTATATCAAGTTCTTATAAAAAAAATAACAATAACTTTTTTTCCTCCAAACAAGACAATCTTTTGTCATTTCTTCTTTTCATTCCTTGCACAGAAATCCAAATTTTCACTGCAGGTCTTCTTCAAGCATGTACCTGTTGTATACTCACCACTAAGTTTTATAAAAACAAATTTAAGTACTAGCTCTACACACACTGGCAGTAAACTGTACACCGGCTATTGTCTTACCACACAACCAGAAAGACAGAAGGACCAAGAAGGCTGGATCGTCTCTTGCCCACTGATCTTTAGTATCTGCAATGTAAACATTGGACATTTTCTGATACATTGAGGAAGAGTCTGGAATCAACTATCTAACGGAAATAATGCAGGCAACATTTCACATTGCTAATACACTCAACCATAGAACACAAATTGCTTGTGTATTTCCCTCAATGTAAATGTTTCAGAAGTGTAGATTTGAGCCATAAACTTCAATCATCCTTTACAGACGACTACTCAACAAACTCTTAAAGTGAAATGAATGAAGTCAAAATCATTTCCAAATGAGAAGACCTAGATATAACAGTATTGATTACAAAAAAAAAAAAAGAAGAAAAAACATTAGAAAGCACAAAAAAAAGCAAAAAAAAAAAAAAAAGGAACAGGGATTTGATTTTGGTTTCATTAAGCAAAAAAAAAAAAAACCAACCACATTAACAAGCAAACAACTAAACTATGTTTTACAAATTTTCAAAAGCTGTCAGCACAAACACACACACACTCATCAACACCAAAATGACAACCAATAAAACAAACAAACAAACAAACAATGCTGGGATGGGATTCCTGAACTATTTGAGTGTGCTTCTTTCCACAAAAAAAAAATTCACAAATGTACCCCTCTCTGGCCCCCATTTCCGTATCCACACTCATAAACATACACACAGACACACACATGATAAAGACACACACTGACAACCAAGAGACACACTCACCTAATCACACACACAACACACACACACACACACACACACACACACACACACACACACACACACAGAAGATCCTTGCAAATAATTCAACAATAGTTTGAAATGCAACCAACCACAATGACAAAATCAATTAAAATATAACTTACGTTTCCTGTACTGGAAGTTTCGATATCTGGCAGACAACAAACAAATGAAAAAAACAGCAGTCAATCAGTTTGACAGGGATTGTAAACAATTAGCACCGATAAAAGTAATCAATGCATAAAAATAAAACTTTAAAAGCCAACTGGAGCATCTAACAGAGTAACAGCTGCTAAAAAAATATATACGTCAATGTGCTCCCTAAAAGAAATTAAAGAGACAATTGTGAAAAATCATACATAAAAAAAAAAAAAATTTCTTATCAGCAAACGATAAAGATATTGCATTTGCATGCATCATTGTAACAAATGTGTGGTTAAAAAAGTGTGCATATGTGTGTGTGTGTGTGTGTGTGTGTGTGTGTGTGTGTGTGTGTGTGTGTGTGTGTGTGTGTGTGTGTGTGTGTGTGTGTGTGTGTGTGTGTGTGTCTGCGCGCGCGCAAGTGTGTGCACTTTTGTGTACGCACAACATGTATTATCAGTTTTATCTTCTTACACTTTTTGTGGCGAGTAGAAAAGATACATCATCTGCCAGAATGCATATTCAAAGTCCATCTGCTTGAATTTCAGCAAGCGTCTGAAATACTTCTGGCGTTTTGCATTCGCTGTAAGGCCATCATTCTTTTTGTTGTCTCCGTTCCTGCGGTCCATGAAAGGAGAGGATGTAGTTGAAGAAGTTGGAGAAATTGGTGGCGAGACCTTCCCATACCCCTTCATTTCTCTGTTGTAAACATAAAAAGCAGGTGAATTACGTATATGTAAACTTAAAAAGACTTTCTTTTGATTATGATCATGATTTGTATTATAGCCATAAGCATATTTCTTAGATTCTATCTTTCTATCTTTTCCATCATCTATATTCTCCTACTCCTTCTTCCTCTCCTCCTCCCCCTACCTCTTCTTCTTTTCTCTCAATATATTATTATTATTACTACTATTATCGTTATTATCATATTACTGTCATTATCATCATCATCATCATTATTGCTGTTGCTGCTGTAACCATATCATTTAATTATCCTCTGACCCCTCTCCTTTCTCACCTTCTGTTGGTGCAGTTACTATTATGACTGCACTACTAACATCTATGTCATTATTTCTTTGTGATTATACCACATCACTCTCCATATCATTTTCATTACCATTTTACATTCATTATTTTGACCTGTATCGTCTCCCCTCCCAGCAGCCTCCTTTCCATTCCATATCCATGTTGTGCCCAATGTGAAGAGGTAAGTTGTTTGTCTGTCCAGCTGCTCAACTAGAAGGGACGCCACCATCCAAACATGAAATCAACCCCCATCGGTTACCTTTTTTCCTTTTCTATGTAATTTGCTAAAATACTGCTACTAGAACTTTACAAGCCATTCCCAAAAGTGTTATGACTTATGTCGAAGTATACAAATACAAGAGAGAAATCTTCTCTTCTTCTTCTTCTTCCGTAGAGCGACCACAATCAACATTCTGATTCTTCTGTCGCTATACCAAGAAAGGGGCCCACGGGTCAGCGTTCAATGTTTTAAAAAAAAAAAAAAAAAAAAAAAAAAATTCACTAGCATTGCCAGTCTTGCTGCCACCAAGACACCCACTCAGTCTCTTGCTATTGTGAATCCCCTCTCACAAGATCCCTCCACACACATAGCCAGTCCTGCTGCCACCAAGACACCCACTCAGTCTCTTGCTATTGTGAATCCCCTCTCACAGGATCCCTCCACACACATAGCCAGTCCTGCTGCCACCAAGACACCCACTCAGTCTCTTGCTATTGTGAATCCCCTCTCTCACAGATCCCTCCACACACATAGCCAGTCTGCTGCCACCAAGACACCCACTCAGTCTCTTGCTATTGTGAATCCCCTCTCACAGGATCCCTCCACACACATAGCCAGTCCTGCTGCCACCAAGACACCCACTCAGTCTCTTGCTATTGTGAATCCCCTCTCACAGGATCCACTCCAGATTTTTGCATTGTGAAACTTTCCCTGTTTCATATATTTTTTCCTTCCCTTCCTTCCTCCCCCTCCCCTCTCTTCCTTCCTTACAGTCTACTAGAGATTTGCCCCGCCATTTCACCTTCCCTGGGCCCCCCAGAGTTAATCCCCAGAATGACCCAGGTGAGCCAGGCAGAGCCCTTAGGACTAAATCTTATGTATTTACCTCCCCTGCCCTCACCCTCCCCTCTTCCCCATCCCTTACTACATGTGACTCAAAACAGTTTTTGCTGGCGGCCCCTAGCGAGATCATCCAGGACAGTGTCTTTTAAGTGGTTTTTTATTTTCATCCTGAATGTTCCATGGACTCGGCGCTGACAGTGCACTGTGGCAGCTGGTCCCATTCCCGAATGGTGCGTGGCAGGAACGAGAAATGCCTGTATCTGTTGGCACCCTGGGGACGAGATACGTTGGAACTGCTGTTATGTCCTCTGCGGTTTCGCTCTGGAAGAGGTATCAGCTTGGTTTTATTGACTCGAGCCAGGTCATGGTGTATTTTATACAGCATGGCCAGTCATGCTGCTTGTCTTTGTCGCCGCAGAGATGGCCATCCTAGTCTTTCCAACATGTGTGTCACACTTGTTGTTCTGTGGTAGCAGTTGGTGACAAATCTGGCTGCTCTCCTTTGTATGACTTCTATCTTGTTTATGTCACCCTCAACGTAGGGGTCCCAGACTGAGCAAGCATATTCCAGGAGTGGTTGCACAAAAACAAGATACGCTTTCTCTCTGAGCCTAATCGAGGCTATCTTAAGGTTTCGACGGAGGAATCCCAGGATGCATCCTGTCTTTGCCACTATGTTGTCTATGTGTTTGTCCCATTCCATGTTTGCTCGGAGGGTGACCCTTAAGTATTTTGCTGACTGTTACAGTCGTTAGGGTGTGGCCACGGAGTGTATATTCACTAAGAACAGGGTGTTCATTTCTTGTGACTGGGACAGCGGTACATTTGTCAGGGTGAAAAACCACGTCCCATTTCTTCTCCCATATTTCCAGGTTTCGTAGGTCTTCCTGAAGCTGGTGTATATCGTCTGTTCCTGTTACGGTGGAGTAGATAGCTGTGTCATCAGCAAAAATTCTTACTTTTGACTTTAGCTTCTTGGGGAGGTCATTTATTTAGACCAAAAATAGGCATGGTCCTAAAACTGAGCCCTGTGGTACTCCAGACTTGACACTGGAAAACTCTGCTTTCTCTCCGTCAACAACAACAGCTTGGCACCTGTTTGATAAAAAGCTCTGGATCCATCTGTGGATATTGCCCTTGATGCCGTAGTCAAGGAGTTAATGGAGTAAGAGGCTGTGGTTTACCTTATCAAATGCTTTCGCAAAGTCAAGGATAAGCATGTCTGTCTGAAGTCCATCTGCCAAGTTTGTGGTTAACTCCTTGACTAGTTCTAGCAGCTGTGTTTCACAGGATCTGTTTTTCCTAAAGCAATGTTGCTGATGACAGAGTATCTCATTGTTCTCCAGGTGTTCCATCAAGGAGTGAACTATAATGTGTTCCAGGGGTTTGCATACAGGGCAGGTTAGAGACACTGGTCTGTAATTTGCTGGGTTGTAATGCTCCCCCTTTTTAAAAATTGGTGAGACTAGGGCATCTCTTCAGTCCGAAGGTACATGACCGGTGCAAAGGGAGGCCCTAAAAGATGATGAGGGTAGGCGCTAGTTCTGTGGAGAGTTCCTTGAGGATTCTCGAACTTATGGAGTCTGGACTGCTAGCTTTGTCCGGTTTGAGGTTTTTCAGCAGTTTATGCACTCCTTCCTCTGTGAATGTGAGGTCTTCTACTCATGGAAGTTTCCCTCTTGGGTGCCGCATTTCTCTTCGCATTCATCTCAGGAGTACTCCTTACCTTTCTCAGTTTTCACCATGACCCAATAATCTTGCCTCAGTCATGCATTTGCTTGGCCAGGCCAGTGGTCACTCCACGATGGCTAGTGTGCTAAACATCAGCCATGGAACTTATACTTGACAAAACTTGAACTGATCAAGCCCATTCTACAAGTACAATGGTACCTAAACAATGGGTGATATCCTTGACAGCACACTTACATATCCTTGACAGCACACTTACAACTACAAGAGTTTAGTACAGTTATACCTTATTCCTCTATGTTCTGATATGGTCTTTGCTTTAAAACAAAAGGTTGAATCCTGATCATGATCTCGCTGAGATAAAGTGCTTTTCCAGCATTTTTTGTGACACTTGTAAAGCAAATTTCCTGACTTCACTTGTCCCAGACTTCAAGCCCTGACAGGAAGGAGACTGGAGACTAGAGACTGGAACGACACTATACATTGGAAGGAGCACGTGTCTTTTCGATGACTTCTTCAGAATTCTTGCACCCGTATGTACCCTGAAAATATTTTCATGCTCATTATGAACACAATGATGATCTTCAGCCATGATGACAATAACTGTACGCAGATACAGAAACATTACAGTAGGTCAAATCAAAATCTATATAAACTACAGTACATGACAATTACCACAATAACTAACAGAAAAATAAGTACCCTGGATGATATAGCCGCCGCTTCAATGCTTCAGATCAGGACAGTACTTTCTTTTCCCCTTTTTAAATAATTCAATCGAAAAATTACAAACTACTGTTTTGATGCCAACAAACCGGAAGTATACACTATCTGCCCTTCAATGCAAAAGAGGTTTAAACAGGGGGAATCATTCTCCCGCTTAGAACCAAACATTGCGTCCGCGAGGGATCATTGAGAAACACACTCCCTCAGCAGAATACCCAGCAGACGACTGCATCTGCATTAACTGACTTTGCTACAGTCTCAGAACTAAAGGTCGCATAACACGTAACATAAGTTTTTATATTTCCCAGCCTGTATTATTTTGCTGTCTAGTGTCACAGCGTGTGCCTTAATCGGTGAATGTCATTTAGAAACTTTGAAAGTTATGAAACGCTTTGTGAGGCAGACGCAGTATGAGTTGATGTTAAAGAAAAATTTCTGTAACTAGTTTACATGGTTCAGTGCAAAATCCTCATCCCTCAAGCCCGTCAGATGAGTCTTTAAACCAAGGTCCTGTCCGTAATCACATCCATGAAACTGTACTAAGTGCTAGCAAACGCAGCAAACCTCATAACTTAAGATTCTGCTGCACCATTTGCATGTGCTTATTTTTGCATTATCTGTACCCACCAGCAGGCAATGTTTACTTCTCAGTGCAGTGGAATATTATCTGAAATGAGTGTAACACTGACCTTTCTAATATGTTTGTGAGTTTGCTTGTCAATCCATCCAAACTGTCATACCTTTTGTTAGTCTTACATTGTTGTCTGTCCAAACTAGTGTGTCCATCCATCATGTGTACAATTGCGATTGACTAGGTAAATGTGTACAAGTGTGCTAGAGTGTCCACACAGGTGTGTGGTGTGAGTTAATGTGCGTAAGAATGTGTGGTTAAATGTAAATGTGGGTTTGTGGGTGTTAAATTTCAGTGTGGTTATTACAGTTCAGGGCATGCCTCATATTTAATTGTGAATACAGATTTTTACCATGTATTTGTATTTTTATGAAGTTTGTACAGTATGGGAGAATGTGTCTGTAAAACACTATGTGGGGTTGGGTGGGGGTAGGGAGGGGGGAGGAGTGGCTGGCATTTCTGAAATTCTGCTACCTAACAGCCGAAATGGTCAAGACTGTGATCCAGCACTCTTTATAGAGCCAGAAATCAGTTGTCACCCCACTTGTTATTTATCATCTTACATTTAAATATTTCAAAAGACATGAAGAGAATAGGATGTCTTTCCTTTTCAAATATTGTGATAATTATACTGAACAGGTGTTGCCCTTTTTAAATCTTCAACAGGAGACATTGAATTTTATACGTTGGTAGGATGTTTGCTTTATACATGAAGTATGGGCCAGTTTTGATACTTATTGCCGTCAGGGGAGATGGGGGAGGAGGGAATGTTGCTATTAGTAGCTCTTGTGTGATAAATAGGGTTTTCATTTCAGTGCAACTGGCTGCATGTTGAAGTAAAGAGATCATGAATGCTTGTACAGACATACATGTACTTACCCCTTCATCTGTCTCCCCCCCCCCCCCCCCCCCCCCCCCCAGCTCCCTCTTCTCTATCTTTGTGATTGTAATGTTTTATATATATATATATATATTTTTTTAAATGTTGTTGTTGTTGTGTACCCTGGCTAAAAGACTTCAGGGGTCATCCAAACAGACGAAGTACTTACAGCCTACTTTGTACAGGGGGAGGGGTATTGTTGTTGTATTGATTTGGTGCTAGTAATATAGTAATGGAGTTATAGTAAGGTTTCTGTAAAGGAAGAATCGCAATTTATGCTATTGATTATTTCCTATATATAGTATTTGAGTATTGGTCTCAGATTCATAATTGAATGTTTGGTTGGTGATGCATTTGATTACAAAGAAAAGGGGGCATCATCAATATTTCTGCTTCAGACTTTTTCTGTGTGTGGTTATTATTTATTTTTTTATTGAAAAATGAAATGGACAGTTTTTTTTTAATCTTTAAAGGGATCCTTAAGTTCCCAGGTAAACTGCAAACTAAATCTGATGTAAAGCTTGTGTGAAACGTTGCTGATTAATTTATTTGTAGTTTCTGTTTGTGTGTGGATGATTGTAGACCAAATAGATTTGAATAATATTGTATAAATGGTAGAGATGTTGTTTGAAATAGACAATGATAGTAATGATAGTACTATTATCATTACTACTATTAATAGTAATCATAATGAAAGCAATAATAATGAGGTTCATTGTTTTTTTTGTGTGTAAAACAGGTCCAAATATGCCAAAATACGGAGTTGAGGACACAGTCGAGGACACAAAGCCCAAGTTAGCATGCAGTGGTCTTCGAGACGATCTCAGGGAGTGTTTACTGAAAAGTGACTGTGTCAGAAAGGTGAAGAATAATGATGATGATATGTAGATTCAGTTCATAATCCTCTCTCTCTCGGTCTTTCTAACACACACCTACCTGCCCCCCCCCCCCCCCCCCCCACTCTGTCTCTCTGTTAATTTTCCCATCTTATGTTTTATTTACCCCAGGTTCTCTTTTAATATTTTGACATTGTTGCATGATTACTTGTTTTTCTATGGAACATTTTAGGATTAGGTAACTCCCTTTGTGCTGACTGTTAACTCCCTTTATGCTGACTGTATTCATGATTCTGGTGGCAAAAATAATAAAAGAATTTTGGGATACATTTACATTGAAGAACTGCTAGAGGGAGTCACTTGAAATTCTTACATTGATGAAAAGTGTAAAATAAAGATGTTTGAAAATGTCCTCAACAGTTTACTTTCTTATAGCAGATTTTAAGCGGACATGATTGTAATGTTCTTCTTAACTCACTTGGGACGGACAGTTGTGTCCCTTGTTTTTCCCTTGTGGACGAGCCATTTGTTATGGTTAGTAAATAAAATCACCAAAATACAAAACAAGAGATAACTCAATGAAATTTTCAGAAAGTGTTATTCATAAACTGTGTTAGTAGAATACAAAAGAATAAACCTCCCACTTTCACATGATTTCTTGTGCTTGAGGGTGAAAAAATGTCCAGTTTTTTTTTTTTCAGAGCATCACAACACTCTTGCACAGAGTCAGTAGATCTATAGCTTCACATTCAGCAGAAAAAGCCAGTAAACACACTAAATGAGTTGAAAAAAAGGTAGATACACTCCAGGAAATAAAATAAGATGTATGAATCACAAGCCTATCATGCACAAGCTAACTTGGAATAATGCAAAAATGGGGGCGTGGCACTCAGCTGACACACGAAGGCCAGAAGTACCAGAAAAAGGAGGCATTGTGGGGGAAAAAAACTCGAATCTTTATGCCAGTCACGTAAAGGAAAGCCAATGAACTCTTGCTCGCTTTCGCGGCACGCCAACGCTCTGCTTGTGTGGCGAAGTGGCCCACCCTCACCTTCATCATCACTGAGCTCCACAGACGAGTCAGTGTCAATTTCCTCTTCTCCTCGAAATTCTTCACTGGAATCACTTTCATCAGCTTCGTCATCCTCTTCTTCAATGTCTGAACCTTCCGTTTGTAGCATTTCAGTAACTTCAGGAATGCTAAAACGTTGCCGACGGGCTTGACTTTGCTCCGGCACATTAGGAGAAGAACTTGATTGAGACGCCATGTTTCTATGCAGATTAGTAAGTCATGTGGGTTGGTCTGGTCAATCAGCCACAGAGGCAAAGTGGGTGATGGTGTGCCGCGAAACCACTGTGCAGGCGAACAAAAGAATGCTGACGATGCTATTTACAGCTTGTTGCCGTGTACTGATCACGCTGCCACCGCATGAAAAATCGGTGAAGGCCAAAACCTTGATAGCATTCGTTCGTAGGGAAGCGTAACATCATCGGAAAATGCTATATAGCGTCTGTTCATGACAAGAGAGTTAAAGAATATATAGGCCCATGCTGAAAGGTTGTTGCAAAGTTGTACTTCAGAAGTATGATGCAAACATCAGTGTAAGTTCCAAAATTCTCATTGCTACCATTGGTGTGTGACTATGGCACAATGAACAGTATTTTTCTTTCATTGACTCATCATGGCCAGGTCTACATGAGATATTAATTGTATAACTGTATTTTGTGGGCATATCTCAGGGGTTTTTTTTTTTCATGGCACAACTCATAAATGGATTGCCAATACACATGAATTGGCAAAGTCTTGATGGGTGTAATATATGAAAATGTTTGAAATTCAGACTGTCCATTCAATAGACTGATCTAGACTTACTACTTTCTTTAGAAACATTGTAGAAAAAAATGTTGAAAAGTCAAAAAGGCAGTCAAGATGGTCTTATCTTCATGCTAAGCATTAAAAATCTGCTCTCCATAGTGCCAAAATATGAACAGCAAGAACATAGTGATGCATCATGATTAGCTGCTTTGTTGTTTAGCCGATCATATTT
>JADBJO010000740.1:175000-185000 GCA_016801955.1 Conus betulinus
GTATGCTATGAAATGAACATTGAACATGTTTCCTATATGAGGAAAATATTTACAAGAATTACAGAAATGTCAAAATAAATGAGTATTGACAAATGCTGGGTTTTGTGTGAGTGTGTGTCTGCGCGAAGGGAGCTGTGCGTATCATGCATGCACATTTGCTGAACATTTGAAGACAGAATGTACAGAGTAATACAAACAAGCAAAAATAAGTTTTTCATGTTGAGTGACGGCAGGTGGAAACTGAAACAAACACAGAATTACAGTGCCCCCCAATGAAGGAACAAACACAGAATTACAGTGCTGCCCAATGAAGGAACAACAAAACACAGATTACAGTGCCCCCCAATGAAGGAACAAACACAGAATTACAGTGCTGCCCAATGAAGGAACAAACAAACACAGAATTACAGTGCTGCCCAATGAAGGAACAAACACAGAATTACAGTGCTGCCCAATGAAGGAACAAACAGAATTACAGTGCTGCCCAATGAAGGAACAAACAAACACAGAATTACAGTGCTGTCGAATGAAGGGAAGGAACAAACTCAGAATTACAGTGCTGCCCAATGAAGGAAAAAACACAGAATTACAGTGCTGTCCAATGAAGGAACAAACAAACTCAGATTTACAGTGCTGCCCAATGAAGGAAAAAACAAACACAGAATTACAGTGCTGTCCAATGAAGGAACAAACACAGAATTACAGTGCTGCCAAATGAAGGAACAAACAAACACAGAATTACTGTGCTGCCCAATGAAGGAACAAACACATATTACAGTGCTGTCCAATGAAGGAACAAAAACAAACACAGAATTACAGTGCTGCCCAATGAAGGAACAAACAAACACAGAATTACAGTGTTGCCAATGAAGGAACAAACAAACAGAATTACTGTGCTGCCCAGTGAAGGAACAAACACATAATTACAGTGCTGTCCAATGAAGGAACAAAAACACAGAATTACAGTGCTGTCCCAATGAAGGAACAAAACAGAAAACAGAATTACAGTGCTCTTCAATGAAGGAACAAACGTAGAATTACAGTGCTGTCCAATGAAGGAACAAACACAGAATTACTGTGCTGCCCAGTGAAGGAACAAACACAATTACAGTGCTGTCCAATGAAGGAACAAAACAAACACAGACTTACAGTGCTGCCCAATGAAGGAACAAACAAACACAGAATTACAGTGCTGTCCCAATGAAGGAACAAACAAACACAGAATTACAGTGCTGCCCAATGAAGGAACAAACAAACACAGAATTACAGTGCTGCCCAATGAAGGAACAAACACAGAATTACAGTGCTGCCCAATGAAGGAACAAACAAACACAGAATTACAGTGCTGCCCAATGAAGGAACAAACAACACAGAATTACAGTGCTGCCCAATGAAGGAACAAACAACACAGAATTACAGTGCTGTCCAATGAAGGAAAAAGCAAACACAGAATTACAGTGCTATCCAATGAAGGAACAAACACAGAATTACAGTGCTGCCCAATGAAGGAACAAACACAGAATTACAGCGCTGTCCAATGAAGGAACAAACAAACACAGAATTACAGTGCTGTCCAATGAAGGAACAAAACAAACAAACACAGAATTACAGTGCTGTCCAAATGAAGGAACAAACACAGAATTACAGTGCTGCCCAATGAAGGAAACAAACTCAGAATTACAGTGCTGTCCAATGAAAGGAACAAACAAACACAGAATTACAGTGCTGCCCCATGAAGGAACAAACACAGAATTACAGTGCTGCCCAAAATGAAGGAACAAACGAAGTACAAAAAAAATACAAAAGTGTTAGGGCTTTACGCTTGAAGGACAGAATGTGTAAACTGAAAAAAAGCAAACATATTGTAATTGCTAGTTTTGTGCTGTCGGCAAACATGCACGATCTTCCAAAACCAACAGCAAACATCAACTTGGCCAGTTACTATTTTGTGTGTTATCACCTCTTGATAGGTACATATCATGTTACATCTTAGCTGTATTTTCTTGTGTGTATCGACAAGTTCTGAATAAAAAAAGTGATTGAAACCAAGTTTGAACTAATGTCCAATACAATGCCTCATTTCGGATGAAAAGTTATTAAAAGAATATGAGAGGTGCTCGTGCACATTCACACACACACACACACACACACACACACACACACACACACACACACACACACACACACACACACACACACACACACACACAGTGACACTTGCACACTCACATAATCACACACACACACACACACACACACACACACACACACACACACACACACACACACACACACACACATGCATAGGTGCGTACATACATGTGCACAGACACACACACACACACACACACACACACACACACACACACACACACACACACACACACACACACACACACACACACACACTGACAGTTATTGTCAGACATGATCTCGTTTCAGATTCATACACAGACAGTGATACTTTGGACTTATTAATTGTCTGTATGTGTGAGAAAATTTTTATTTTAGATGAAAATGACCAGAAAGGTTAATTCTCACAAACATGCAAAAATCACATGACCTAGTAATTAGTCAAGATTTCTCATTTCAGATGAAAAGGGTTCATATACTCGTACAAAAACACACAATGAAATCAATAACATCCTTTCATTCAGAGCTGAAAGGGAAGCAACATAATGTTCAGTACACATTTTTTTTTTGTTGATGTGGTGACGGCACTATGGCGCTAACATCTTCAAGATGTACAGAATGCTGCAGCCAGGGTGAGGAGGAACGTTGAAAAAATAATCGCGTCACATCCATCTTTCAAACAGTTGCATTAGTTTCTTGCAGAAAAACAATGGAATTCAAAGCACTGTCGATAGACAAAGTTGGGAATCTGCAAGGGAGGCAATCTGTGTTGGAGCTGGCATTCACCAAGAGTGACCCCGCTGCTGTTTTCATGGGACAGGTGTCGCCTCTGACCACGCCGAAAGCAATTTTGCCCTATCGGTCAGCTTAGCTGTTCACCAGAGAATGAAAACGCCAAACATGGCTGAGAAACCATGCGTCTGTAATGCAAACAGTCGATATCCTGATCATTATCCTGGTGGGTGCTTCAAATCAAACATTTGACTCTAGAAATCTACTTGCATGACCCATATGTTGAGAAAAAGGTAACTATCTGCGATAGAAAGGCAGGCGTTATCTTTCCCTAATTGCTTCACGTGCACGTGGACTGTCTGGTGTTAAGGCGTGCCCTTTGGGTGATGGACGAGTGAGCCTTCTTTATTTGACATCGTTCAATGTAACACAGAAAGAGATGCTGCAGACCAGCTAAGCCAAGAGAAAGAAAACTTGATTTCCAAACTATGTCTATAACACACGTTTACCCCATGGAAGTGAGGTGCTCAGTGCAGGAGAATGGAAAACTTGGGCAGACAGACTTTTCAGCTTTGCTGGGCAATTCATCACTAATTTCAAACTGCTTTGTTGAAATTTGTCTCAGCTTTGCTGGTTAGCCTGTCTAGTGTATGACAATCCTGAGCAACCTCCTGAGCTGCCTTGCAACTACCTTTAAGAAATGAAATGGAGGAAGACAGCCACTACACACACACACACACACACACACACACACACACACACACACACACACACACACACACACACACACACACACACACACCGCCCAAGTTGTGAGTAAATAATCAGATGGGAATTAATTGCCATGTAAAGCAATCGTTTAAAATGATAGTATACAACTAAGCTATGGCTAGCAATCAGTTTCGGGGTAGGTATCTCGGACAAATGGGTGTAGACACAGAGTCAGGACATTTGGATACCCAAACCTCAGCAATTTCACTTCACGAAGTATTTATTGCCTTCCATGCTAATGTTGCTCCAACCTTTGCTTGCTGTTCCTGAGAACCACCAGGATGCATGGTTTCCATTTAGCTCATGTTGTTTGTAGGCCAGCCAACCGCGGGGCCATATTAGGGTTGTCATCTCTCATCAAAGTCGGTTCCATATACAATTGCCAATAAAAAAACAACACAACATTGAGCTAGATTTATGTAAAACATGTAAAACTGCTGAAAAGCTTTCTTCTGTTAAAAACGTGGATGAAAAAAAATGTATATCTCTTTGAGGAAATGAGCTACCACATCTGATGGAGCACTTCCTAGCCAAAGTTTCCATGAAGTCTTCTGTAAAGCGTTCATGTATAACACATAATGTAAGTCCCAACTCTCTGCAAGAACACATGTATAGCAGAGAGAGGTGCATCACATGTAAATGCACCGTGGGACGTCTTCACCTGTTTAACCTTTACCATGTTCATGGGCCCGAGGGCTGACAAATTCACAAAAATTCAGTTTTTCATCAAAACGGCCTGAACGTTTTGATACACCTCATCTGCTTCTTCACAATTATGTATGCGCAAAGATATATTTAATTTTTGAGTTCATAAATAAACCATCTTTGCTTTTAGCACTCCCCCATTTGTGCATCATGTCCTGGGTCTCACTGACCTACTCTTTGTAAAGAAGAAAAACGTTGATACTTCTTATTCTGTACTTTGTGGATTACACAGACCCACAGCCTAAGACAATTGGATCCCCCTGTTTAATGGGATGCAAAAGCGAGACAGAAAGAAAGAAAGAAAGATAATTCAGTAAGAAGTGTTCTGCTTGGAGAACGAGGTGTTCTACAGATAAGAGATCAGATAATTCAACAGTATATAGATATTGGTAGATACTAAGATAGATAAGATAAAAACAATTTCTGTGTTCCACTTGTTCCTCCACCCAGGACTTGATTACACAGGTTTACCTTCTGGCTTGATCGCTGAATTACATGATCCTTTTGGTTAGTTATCCTAAGAAACAGAAGACTGACATTTCATTCTCATGATGATCACTCACTCACCCACTGATCACTGAGTGATCATCGTAAGAACGATATATATATATATATATATATATATATATATATATATATATATATATATATATATATATATGTGTGTATATATATATATATATGAGAGAGAGAGAGAGAGAGAGAGAGAGAGACTTACAAGATAACCGATTATTATTGCGTGTCTTGCACTTTGAAAAAAAAAAAAATCATATCTAAAACAAGCATCTTATCGTTACATACACCCATTATCCATCAAAATCTCACCATGCTTCATCTGATTTTTAGTTGACGATGCCCCTATCCCTTTTTCCTCCTCCTAATCTTTCGAAAATAAAATATTTTGCATTCTTCATTCTGATGTATTCATTGTTGTGTATGTGCTGACATGCAGTTCTGGGCGATGTTTTCTTTCATATGTTTTTGATAACTTTCCTTTGTTTGGGGGTCGGATCGGGGAAAGGCCACTGACTTGGTTCTTAAAATATACGATAGTGTACAAAATAGTACTAAAATACAAAATGAGCTACATAAACTACAAACCTTGTCAGACACATGGAACTTATATTTTAATGTTGAAAAG
The DNA here is from genome assembly GCA_016801955.1 of Conus betulinus. Lineage (NCBI taxonomy): Eukaryota > Metazoa > Mollusca > Gastropoda > Neogastropoda > Conidae > Conus > Conus betulinus. The sequence goes on from JADBJO010000740.1 coordinate 180,483, forward strand.
TGCAAAGTCATGCACTTAGGAAATAAAAATCCTACAATGGTATACTCAATGAAATTGGATAATAAATCAGAAAATATTCACACGTGTACCCAAGAAAAGGACCTGGGAGTTATTTTCGATGACCAATTATCGTTTGACCCACACATAAAGGGAGATGTGCACAAAGCTAACAGGATGGTTGGAATAATCAAGAGAACATTCAGATACTTTACCAAAGAAACATTTTTGAAATTGTACAAGGCCTTGGTGAGGCCCCACCTGGAGTGTGGAAATACGATTTTGTCCCCATTCTTAAAGCAACAGCTCCCTAGTGCTGGAAGGAGTCCAAAGACGTGCTACAAATCTGATTAAAGAATGTTCGAAGATGGAGTATAAAGAAAGTTAAAATATTTAAGACTACACTCAGTGAAAGGGAGAAGAATAAGATGGGATTTAATTGAAATGTATAAGATTTTTCACGGTATAGAAGAAGTAGATAAGGACAAACTATTTAAGTTCTCTGGGTATATCAAAACAAGAAATTCAGAGGATAAACTTTGCAAATAACATTGTTCAACAAACCGCAGACTTTACTCATTCAGTCAGAGAATTATCGAAAATTGGAACTCGTTACCATATGAAATAAAGCATGCACAAAGTGTGAACTCCATCAAAGGTCTTATTGACACTCATAGGAAATTTGAAGAAAAAATGTTATGATTACGATGAAAAATAAATGCACAATCCAAAATATACCAGTTAAAACCAAGATATAAAAGGATGGTGCATATGTAGGCTGTACAGCCTCGACTGAAGTGAGCCCCTACCACTACTACTTTTTCTTTCCCTCAATAAACACACACACACACACACACACACACACACACACACACACACACACACACATACATACATATATATATATATATATATATATATATATATATATATATATATATATATATATATATATATATATATATGCTGAACAATTAAGTAGTGGGGGGAAAACAAGTGTAGGTTAACAACCCTTCCATCATTATGGTAATGACTTGACTTGGCAAAGATTTGAAATTTGAAAAAAAAAAAAAAAATTAAAAAAAGAAGAAAATGTATATTATAAAAACGAAACCCTTTCACTAGCTGCATGAGGGAACCATCGCAATCCGTCTCGAAGGCAGATGCATATGTATCGCTTGCTCCTAGGCCTTTCGTTCGTTTGTTGGATTGGAACTCATCAGGGAGACACAGCTGATTGTGTCTGTGCTCTTGGCGTCGAATAGAGACACACCACAATCCGTAATTCTGTTGTGTTCTCACCACCAAGGGGTCAAAGAAGAACCCAACAGCACACCCAAAGCAGCCAGTGAAAGGTAGTAGAATAAAATAAAACGAAAGTGTGGAGAGGTAAAAAGTTGCTGAAAAAACTAAAAAGCATTATGCAAACAGTATAAAATGCACGGACACTCTTTGAGCCTATGTTTTGAGGATCCATTTAAGGATGCAAGGGAGATAAAAAAAAAAAAAAAAATGGAACAGTCTGAGTGGTCAGCTCTGCTGTTCAATAACCCAAGCATTGTCAGCGGCTAAGAATTGTGTAGAACAACTTTTACTTGGATCGCCTAAGAGATACAATCGCCCACTGATTGACAAACAATATAATGCTGAAACATTAAGTAGTGGGGGAAAACAAGTCTAGGTTAACAAGCCTCCCATCATTATAGTAGCCTAATGACTTGGCAAAGATTTGAAATTTTGAAAAAAAAAAAAAATATATATATATATATATATATATATATATATAAATCTTAAATAAATGTCAGCGAACCGCCCAGAGAAACGTGGACAAACGAGTCACAAGACAAACCACAACGCGTTTCGACCTCTTAGGTCTTCTTCAGGTGCAACAAACATGAAACAAATAACGAAAATGCATTTAGCTTTGATCGCTTCTGTGTTCAGCGCAAGAAAGAAGGTGTTGAATGAAAACGACGCTGTTGGAAGGGAAATAATGTGCGAGTCAAAGTCGTAATGATGATAATAATATTACTGATAGGAATACTAATAATGGTCAAAATATTATACATAAAAAAGAGACAAGATTACTACCAGTCTTGGTGTCAATAAGTAGGTATGGGAGAAAGGAGAGTGGGTTAGAGGATTCTTAAACAGCAGGGTTGCCGTGGCAACAGTCCTGGAGGCTAAGGCGATGGTGATGTCAATGCTACAGGTGGTAGTATCAATACTAGCAATATTATTACTGAATGGTACTACTAACACTGAACGATAGTGAAAGTTAAGGTAATAAAAAGCACGATACAGAAATACATTTAGAATATACATTTTTATAATACTCAAAAAAAAATAAATAAATGAAACATGAAAAAGAAAAAGAAATTGAATAATAATAATAATAATGATAATAATGCATTAAAAAAAAATAATGGTAATAGAATAAATAGATGAACATAAAAATAAAGATAAATAAAAAATAATAACAATGTTAATATTGTTAATATTTATGGTACTAAAGGTATTAATTCTGTACCACCAATAAATATCAAAACCACGTTGATGTTGAAAGATTCTTTAGAAAAATTAAGATGGATGCTGCACTTGACGGTGTGCCAAAGCCCCCTCTACCAGAGAGCTCAGACATTTTTACCCACCTTTTTCGAACTCCAGCACTTCGCCAGCCACCTCTTGACAAATCCACTGAAGTTGAACTCTACATCAAAAAGTGTAGAAAAGAAATCTCTCAAGTTAAATCCAAACTGTCCGCCATTCCAACCTCTCACGGGATGAACAAAAAGCCCTTGAATCACTGATACAACGACAAGACATTGTCATCAAACCAGCAGACAAGGGTGGTGCAGTGGTGGTCTGGGACAAACAGCTGTACATAAAAGAAGCACACAGACAACTGTCAGACACTAATTTCTATACACCACTCACAGTATCAACCCTCCCCCAACACCCAGAAACTCATCTCAACCACAGTTAAACAAGAAATCAAACATAACAACTTACCGAAGACAGCCAAACTACCTGCTCCCTAAAATACACAAAACCAATACACCTGGCAGACCCATTGTATCTGCATGCAGCTGCCCTACAGAACACATTTCACAGTACTTAGACTCTCTCCTCCAACCCATCGTACAAAGGCCTCCCCACATACCACAAAGACACTACACACACACTCAACATGATTCATTCATACAACACAGATCTCACTTTTCAACCCAGCCTCCTCTTTACACTTGATGTCGTCTCTCTCTACACTACCATCCCTCATGCTGATGGACTGAAGGCCCTCGCATTCTTCCTTAACAAACGGCCCCCTAACCAACAACACCCTCCCACAGCTACACTGGTCAGACTTGCAGAATTAGTCCTCACCCTCAATACTTTTGAATTTTAACAACCATACATTCTCACAAATCAGTGTGTTGCTATGGGAACCAAAATGGGACCATCTTATGCCTGCCTCTTCATGGGACACTAGAACACCGCCTACTAACCTCTTACACAGGCCCAACACCAGAGCTCTACAAAAGATACATAGATGATGGATTGGGAGCCACATCCATGCCAGAACATGACCTCCAGAATTTCTCAACTTTGCTCAGACCTTCCATCCATCCATCCAGCTGACCTACACCATTTTACAGTCAGTTAACTTCCTGGACATCACTATCTCCCTCAAAGATGGATTGCTTCAAACCTCAGTCTTCTACAAACCTACTGATGCGCACTCATACCTGGACTACACATCTTCCCACCACCAGTCCACTAAAAACAGCATTCCATATTCTGAATTCCTTCGCCTACGCAGACTCTGCTCTAGCGAAGAAGATTTCACTATACAAGCAGCCAAAATGTCTGATTTTTTCACCAACCGGTGGCTACCTAGTGCCGTCATCAATGATGATGCTCTCAGTCGCACTGCAGCTAAATCCAGAACATCTGCTCTGGAAACTAAACCTCCCAGAGAGACAGACAGACCCACTGACTGCCTTCTCTTCCATCCTCACAATCTGCCCATCTGCAGGATCCTGAAGTCTAACTGGCACATAGTAGAAAATCATAAACCTGCCTTTGAGACCAAACCAATGATCACTTTCAAACGTGACAAAAACCTCAACGACCTACTGGTGCGTTCTAAGCTGAACAAAATATCCACACCTAAGCCACCAGGTACTTTCCCCTGCTCAAACCCAACTGCAAAATCTGCTCTCTCTCACCAAACCAGACACCATCTTACATGGCCCCACGGGCTCTTTCACTATTAAACGCACTTTCTCCTGCCAGAGCCACAACATTGTGTATGCCATCCACTGCCAGCTGTGTGGTAAGATCTATGTAGGTGAGACATCTCGCACACTTGAAACGCGCATCTCTGAACACCTGGCCGACATCCGCCACCACCGGCCCAAACCAGTCGCCCTTCACTTCAACCATGCCCAACACAACATCAACCATGTCAAAGTCTTGGCCCTTTGGCAATCGAAGAGTGACAACTTGGAACGCCTTATG
>JADBJO010000740.1:190000-240000 GCA_016801955.1 Conus betulinus
GTGTGTGTGTGTGTGTGTGTGTGTGTGTGTGAGAGAGAGAGAGAGAGATTGAGAGATGCAGTATTTGTTTATGCACACACACACACACACATTGTACACATGTGTTTCAGTCACTTTCAACAAAGTGACAGTGATACTGCATTCGGACAAACCCAGTTACATCTTGTACTGGTCAACATGAAAAGCAAATGTAACAAATTTGGAATGGCAGATTCACGAAAGAGACTTAGCACATGCCTGACCTTTGCATCAGGGTGATCAACAGAATGTGCTGAACAGGCTAAGAGTAAGAGTGCCACAATCAAGCACAGAGTTGGAGATTCTCACAGATCAATTTTTCAGCCAGCCATGCTGAAACTTTAAGAGGACATGTGGAAAGTGGAAATTACTCTCAGCGCTTGTCTGTTGGGGATCCAGTTTTTGACTGCAAATGAAAAGTGACTTTGCATCCAACTCTAAGCCACCGTGGTTTTGTTTGTTTTCAGAATGGAACCCTTGAAAAGATGTCTTATTTAAATTTGTGTCAGCATCATGCAGTCATTGCTTTTAGGAAGTATAGAAACAATGTATCACATTAGACATGAAATGATAGGCTTCATACAGGAAATTAAATTCATTTTTTCAGTTTTCAGTGGTTAATTTAACGTCAGTTGACCATTGATGATATTAGAAGAAAAATAATTTAAAACATCATCTCTAACTAACAAAGCTTAACCTCAAAGATAAAAAATAACAACAATAACTTTTTGAATTAGTGGTAAAAAATAAACACGCATTAAAGCAACTTGGCAATTTCAGATTGTGCGATTATAGTAGCAATGATTATGATAGAAGGGCCGGACAATATTTGACTGATATCTTGGACGTTGATATCAATAGAATTTTCTGTATAAATTGGAGTTAAGACAGAACATTCTATCAACAAATTATGCACTGAAATAGGATTTCCACAAGTACAAAAAACATGGCAAGAATATTTTGTGTTCCATGTATTTAACTTGAGTCAGGAAATTAAAGCTGTCTGTGATATTTTAGACTGAAAAACAGGCTATACAACAGAGAATGAAACCCTGGAAAGATCCTCAATAAACTGAAAAGATAAAATGACCTTGAAAATTGCCATCAGTAAAGAACTTGCTCCTGCAGTATATAAAGACATACTGTTACACCAATACTGAACTGACAGAGAGAGAGCGAGAGTTATGTATCATTTTATATCATTTCAAGACAAGGGGTATCAATGGGAAAATTTTTTTAGAAGTTAAGACAGGGCTTAGATTACTGTGTTCAAGTGCACACTGTTGTGCTTACTTCAAGAACAGAGAGAGAATGAATGAATGATAAAAAGATTTTGATCAGTGTAGGCTATGGCCCGTTCTGATGGTGGTACAATGTAACAATAATTCATACAGCAAGGTAACAGTAATATAGTTTTAAACAAGAAGAAGCTGACAGATAAGCATACTAAGTGCACACAATGAATATGACAGTTGGGTTCAATTAACTGACCATAATTGTGTGCCTCTTGAAGGCCTTGTATAAATACATCGCATTTGGTCTTCAGCACTTTTTAATTTTCATTTTCCTTGAGCAAAGTGGCTTGAAATAAACAGGGGGTTTTCTAAGAAGTTCCTGGGAATGTATTAAAGTGGGAATTGCAGTTCATCTTCATTTGCATTTTTGCATAAAGGATGTAGCATGTTAATGTTAGTATTTGCATATCGGTACTGATGTACTTCGATGTCTGAAATTCCTTATCTAAATCTTGTCAGATAACTTCTAATATGCCTGTCAGTATTAAGTGAGAGATATTTTTCACAACTAGCAGGTGTCTTAAAAGTTCTGTGAATGAAGACTGCTCTGGATTTATCATGTCAGTTTTGATTTTGGTTGAAAATCAGTCTTTGCCAAAGTTGTTTCAACAACACATTTACATTTCCAACCCCTTGATTCATCCAAACAAACCCAAATCCATTATGAAAGAGAAAATCTTGAACACCTGAAACCCATGATCTTTTACCACGCAATTCCAATGCCAGCAAGTGAGCAGTATGCTATATATGCTTTAAGTGGTAATCTATCATCATCAATCTGCACAATCTTCAGCCAGTATCTTATGCACTGCAAAGATGGATTGATAAAGATGCGAGAGCGGTTCGTTTTCCCCATAAACACGTTCATTAGGTATTTTAATGTGAACCCTTAGAAATTTCTGAAAAAACTCTTTTTACATGAACAGCAGATTTATCTAAGCCCAGATCTCTGGCACCATATTGAGAAACTGGTTGAATCTGAGCATTGAAGACTTTAAGATACACTGTCAAGGAATTATTATTGAACAGGCATATTTTTTTCAAGATGCACAATAGGCACTTTTGGCTCTGCTTGCTAATCTTGACAAACCGACTGTAAAGCTGAAGCGTGTTTATAGATACGAAGGTATTTATAACCATTTGCAACAGCCATCTTCTGTCCATTAAAAAAAAAAAAACAAAAAAAAAAAAAAAAAAAACATCTTCTGCTGCTGTCTGTGTGAGATGTGAAAAGATTTTAAATTGTAAGTTGGAGCAATGTGGCAGGATTGTATAAGTCATTAAATGTGCTGACAGGGGCATATGCATCGGTACACACACACACACACACACACACACACACACACACACACACACACACACACACACACACAAAGCTGAAGAGTTCTAGCTATGGTTGCTTTAAAAAAAAAAATTGAAACAACACATAATTCACTGGATTTTCCTGAATACCCACTTTAGAGTAAGCAGCTAGGACACAGTAATTTGACCTGTCTGGTAAAGCTGACTTGTGGTCTTGGATTTTGTAGTCAGTTGTTGCCACTATGTGTGTCTGTTGTGACTGATAGAGTTGATGTCATAACCATTATCAAACATTCTTTTTTTTTTAATTTCAGAAGAGGGGGAAGTTGATGGGGACTATGAAGAGTTATTGTTGTCCCAGTGGGGATCAACACAAACAAGATGCAGGCTGATGCACACACTCCTGGTACCTGCTGTAGGTCATACCTGCTCTGCAAAATCAAAAAGAATGAAGACCTTCATCTCCACAAGTCTTCCAGCTACTTCCTTCACCACCCCCAGTAGATGGTTTGGTCAGCCTGTGGCTCACACCCACCCCCATCTGATGAACAGTGGGGAGGTCACCCCCAACATCACCAAAGAGGAGTACAAACATCGGAGAAGCAGGATGGTGGACTTGGCGCTCAGCATGCGAAAGAGCCCACAGAGTGCGACCGACCACATCTTTGTGTTTCCTTCAGCTTGTCGGTGTACATGACCAATGAATTCCCTACCCTTTCCGTCAAAACTCAGACTTTTTATATCTGTGTGGGTTCCTTGAGCCTAACAGTGTGTTAGTAATAGAGTCAAAGTGTGATGGAGATTCTTTGGCAGACAACCATACAGCTGCCTTATTTGTGCCCAAGAAAGATCCACACAAAGAACTCTGGGAAGGACCTTGCTCTGGTAAGGAAGGGGCGTCAGAACTGACAGGCGTAGATTGTGCATATAATTATGGCGACCTGGAAGGTTTTCTCTACGACATCTGCAGCCAGCGTCAGCACTTCAAACTGTGGTATGACTTTATCTCCCCTGTTCAAGACCATCTTCACCGAAACGTCATGTCACAGATGATTGGTCAGGAGCGACACCAGTCGGTAGAGACAACAAGAAATATGATGCATCAGCTGCGTGTTGTAAAATCCTCGACGGAAGTGAAGCTGATGAAGCAGAGCGTGGAAATAGCATCAGAGGCTTTTGTGGATGTCATGAGATACTCTCGACCTGAGGCAAGTCCACTCATTTCACTTTGAAATCTTTGTTGTAGGCATTTAGCTGTATTTGGGTGGGGGTCATCCAGTACACATACTGATTCCAGTGTAATAAAAGTTAAAAGGTTGTATTTGTTCATGTTCACAAGTTCAGAAGTTTACATTTGCACTTTGCAGTTTGATTATTAGCACCACTTTCTGTGACTCATACAATTATGGATAAACAGTTTTGCTGCCCTGACTGACTCCTATCCAGAGCTGAGTTTCGCTGTGAATCCAACTGGAAAGACTAGGACCCCGCAGTTGATTTTTATCCACCTCATGGATGCATTTCTGAGAGTGTTACTCAGATTTCCCACCAGCACAGCAGGTATTTGTATCTCATGAGCCTGGTTAACACCAGGATATATTATGACAATAAGCTCTAAGTAAAACAATGTCATGTCACGCAGTCTTAGAATGGAAATCTGTAGCATCATCTTTCTCATCCTCATCTTTATTGATGAGATAAAAACAGCATAGAAAAAATGTTCCAAATTCTGTGGGCCTTCATTCCATGCTCTCTCATGATGACCTCAGTTTTGATAACCTCCCCACATCCGTGCCCTTGGTTTGGTTCTACAGGGTCACCTGGTACTGGCAAATTCATGGGAACTGTCGCTGGACAATGTTGTGGTGGCCTCTAGAGGGAGAGCCCCCTCACGCTGCCTTATTTGTGCCCAAGAAAGATCCACACAAAGAACTCTGGGAAGGACCTTGCTCTGGTAATCAATTATTATTGTCAGTAGGGGACATAGTAGGAGGTGTCCTGTGTATGTTGGATCAGTGCAGGCACCTCTGAACACCTCTGAAGTGACTTGGGAGCAGTGCAGTGTCTTCTCTCATGAGCTGCCTCCTGACAGCTTGACATGAACTGCTGCCTGTGGATTGCCAGTGACAGGACTATGGCCAGATGTGGCTGTAGGTGGGGGCCAGATGTGGCTGTAGGTGGGGGCCAGATGTGGCTGTAGGCCAGATGGGCCAGATGTGGTGGGGGCCAGATGTGGCTGTAGGTGGGGGCCAGATGTGGCTGTAGGTGGGGGCCAGAATGGCAGGTGGGGTACAGTGGCACTGGTAGGTGGCACAAGATGTGGCTGTAGGGGGGGGGGGTGCGAGAGGGTCAGGGAGAATAAACAGCTAAGAGCTGGTGAGTTTTTTGTTGGAAAGAGAGGCTAAAAGGAACACATTGTGATAAACTTGTTTCTCAGGAAGTGAGCACTCCTCAGTTTCTAGCCTCATACTTGTTAGCCAGTTGTTTTGTATTTCAAGGAAGGTTGACATTAATGTGAATATTGCATGACTCATAGCTGTTGTATGACTTCATAGTTTCATCTTTTCTTTTACAATACATTATTATGAGGGACTGTATCAGTCTCCTCTTCCATTATTGTGACATTTCAGGTTGTTCGAAGTGCTTGGTCCAATCCATATTGATTTAAGAATGAGATTTAGTTTCTTGAAGTGTTCTTGTTTCATGCATCATCATATGCTGCTGTACGTATTTAACCCCAATGGTACCCATAATTCCAGGGCATGCGCTTCGCTCCAGTTGCATCTCACTGTCAAAATAACCAGCAGTGAATAAATGTATGTCGCATTTTACAGTCTCACTCGTGCAGTCCACAGTTTTGTGAGCATCTATAGAAAACGCTAGTTCACCCCAACCATGGAGACCATACTCGGATTCTCTTTTCTTTCAAGTACGATTCCAGCACAATTATACAGTCATCAAACAGTCACATGTGCTCCTTCAGACTTCTTCCTTAAAAAGGACAACAAAACAACAGCATTTCTGATCAGCTGGAGTTTCCTTTGAGTATCAGCATTGTTGTCCCTGGGCCCATGTAGCTCCTGAACTGAACTGATATAATCATAAACTTACATGATGCAGCTCTGCAGTTTGTTGTTTTTTTTTTTCCTTGAAGATTGGAATTAAGACATTGCAGTGCAGGATGCGTACATCTAGATCTCTACACTGTCAAAAAGAGGCCCAAACCAGCCTAACTGTTTTAAATCAGTCTCTCATTTCCCTGTAAGTAATAGCTTTTACAAATTCTGTTTCTCTTAAAGTTGTTTTCACCTTCTTTTTTCATTGTAAGTTTCTGGAAAGAATGAGTATTATTTTGTTAGATCAGCTCTCTTTAGCAGCAAGCATCAAATCATGTAAAATACATTAGCTGTCTTTAGCAGCAAGCATCAATCATGTAAGACACATTTATGTAAAGTGAATAGAGATGTACTTGTGTCTTCACATGTTTCATGTTGGTGTGCACATTACCAGATTGAAGAATCGCACCTGTGGGCCAAGATGGACTTTGAATGTCGAACCCGAGGAGCCCAGTACCTGGCCTACCCCCCAGTTGTTGCAGGTGACTATCTTCATTATCCCCCTGCATGCAGGTGAAGCACTGCACAGCAGGCTGGTCTTTTCCCTCCTTTTAAAAGGAAACGGTATCAGTTCCCACCAGACAATACAGACAATTGTCTTGTAATCTGTTTGTCTATCGTCTGGTGGAACTAATACTGTTTTTTTTTAAAACATTTTGCTTCATTTTCCACCCTCCTGTCTCTGTCTGGTTTCTTGGTGGTTGTGTTTCTGTCTTTTGTTTTGAGTGATTCTTTTGCTTTTAAATCAACTTCTATGGTTCAACTGGTTTATGGTGCGGGTTGTGGACAGGGAGGGTCATGGGTTTGAATCCCATCAGAGACATTTTTTGTGAAATGTCCAGCTCCATTTGGTTCCTGTTCAGAGTTACTGAGCATACTTGAGTGGTAAGACTGGAACCATGCTGTTGAGATTCATCCACTTAGTAGAGCAGCTCTCTGACAGTGCCTCTCAACACCACTGACCAACCACATCAGATGTCCACACTAAATCTGACAGGCCTGTTGACATCAGGATGGAGTATGAAGGCAAGCATGGAGTTCAGCTCCATTATGCCATCTTGTCGCCAATCTCCCTGTTGATCATGTCAGGAAAAAGGTGTGTCATGTTGAGTGCCACAATGATGAAAGCGGTGACTTCAGTTTTAATTTCCTTTTTAAGTTTTTTTGTACTCATGCCTATCTATGGTGGACTTGTGTGACAGTATTCGTCAGCAAGTTGACAGGGATTGACATGGTGGTGCTCACTGGATGGGGAAGCTTACTCCCTCCGGGTCCCCGGGGAAGTTATTCATGTCACAAGTAAGGTGTTCAGTAGGTCGATGTCATGTGCGTTTTGGATCCGAACAAGTGCCACTGGATACCACCAAAGTGACTTGACAGCAGTGCAGTGTCTCCATGGGCAGGTTGCCTCATGATGACTATACTATAATACTGTTTGTTCTCTGTGGGCTGTTGAGGCTGACACTGGGCTGGATGCCTGGCTGTGACTGTATGGGGCAGCCAGAAGGAGCAGCATGGGTGTGATGCTACTGAACACAGAAAAAAGCTTGGAAAAAAAAGACAGCCAAAGCAAAACATAACAAAAAATCCAGGATTGGTTTTTTTTTTTTTTTTCACATCATCATGAGATTTTACAATTCAGTTCAGTTCAGTTCAGATGTTTGTTTAATGTCTTTCATTGCCAGATGATATTAGACACTTGTTTAAAAAAAAAAAAAAAGATCCCCAACCCTTTTTACACTCACTCAACTTATCTAGTTCTTTCAAACCCACATCAGATATATATTTACATAAGTGAAATACCCTATGGTACACAAAGTTGCAATCTTTATAAAAATTTTGCAACCTGTGACTGCGAAATAACCATGGCAATTTCAGCAACACATGAACCATATAAGACAGTATTGACATTATCAAAGTTATTCATCTCAATACCTTCCTCCTGATAGAGAGAGGTCAACACTGAGCATTCAAACAAAAGATGACGTATGGAAATGTTTTTTCTCCGCAGACACAAGTAATACCATGAGAAGATTTAGTGTTCCAGGTATTCAGCCTTAAGTTATGAATTAATCTAACAATGTGCCTAGGGCACGATGGTAAAGTAGCCACTTCTTTATTAAAATTCTGCTTATGTGTGTACTTTTCCATAATTTGGATTAATTCACAAGAGGACAAATCTAAAGGATTTTTGGTTACATTTTCAGCATTTCTATTTGTTCCTTCTTTTTTTGCAAGACTGAGATTTTTACAAGCTTGTGTGTAAGATCTAATGAAGCAACCAACTGAATTTGGGGTTCTATAAAGCCATTGCACAACTAGTGGGATGCCAGACAGAAAACCGTTAGAGGGCAAACAAAGAAGAGGATGCAACTTGTTGCCAGAATGGGTCAAATGTTGGGTTTGCTCCCTTTCCAGGACCCTGTTTTCACTTTTTGTAGTGGATAACTTTCTCTTGTCTGCTCTTTGTGAAATTCAGACTGCTCTACTCAGGGAGTGTGCATCTACAGCCCTAACGTTGTGTTGACATACTGCCCATAGCTCATCTCTGTAGCTGGATTGTTCCCTGGATACAAGCCAACCATTAGTCATTACACAGTAAGAAGGTTTCTATTCCCCTTTCACACTCCTGTGGCTCGTCTCCACTCAGTCGATGAAAAATTCTCCAGTTTGTTTATTCACAATCTGAAGAAAACTATCACACTGATTACTTAGAATAATGTCTTAGGTGATGAAAATCGGTCATTTTCTTATGATACAGATAAGGACCAGAACTGTCTCAAAACAAAGGCAAATCTGGGAATTTCCAAACAAGGCATGTCTGGAATTTCTTGCTTCAGCAACATGTCATCAAGCTGACATGATGACATATCTGTGTTCATTAGAGTTTATTATAAGAGTACATTTACTACCTCTTTTTTCATACCTGTTCACAGTGAGACTGTCAGTTAATCCTGTTTCATCTCTTTTAGGTGTCATACTAACCAAACAAACTTAAGTGAGACTCTGTTGTGTCTTCTGTTACATTTAGGCCCTGTAGTTTGTGTTATAGCAGTGTTGTGATAGTTGCTCAAAGATATTCAAAGTATGATGAGTCTAAGGAGTTTGTCTTTCCATTCTGTTCATATTTTTAAAGCAATAAGCTGCTACGCTTGCATTAGAGTACATAAAATGGAAACAAAATAGAGCCAAAATTGATTGGGGCCATGGATGCAAGCACTGGCAGAGCACAAGTGATCAGGGAAGTGCCATTGTTTGGCAACGTTGGGCATGCAGTAAAAGATATAACCTGGTTTCACCAATCTTTTTGTTTCTTTGATCTGTTTGTCATGTGCATGTTTTGTCACTTTTTCTTGTAGATGTCATAGTAAGGATTGGTAATAAGCTGCCAATGGGCCTTTTGTCCTTTATATATCAACCCACATTTTTGTTTTCATTTGTCTTTGTTCAGTAAAGCAGTGAATGCTTTATGTGTGCCAATATGCAGATACAGGATCTGTATCACTACTGTTGTCAGAGTGAAAATTTTGTTACAGATTTTTTTTCATCTTTTTTTTTTTTTTGGTGTCCCATCTTCTGTGCCACCTCAGTGACAGCGCACCCATGCCACTCATTTCGACATACCATCCACAGCCACAACCTGGCCCAGCCCACCGCAGCCCCGGCACCAGCAGTTCACACAGGGAGGACTCAGTGTCAAGAGGCAACCCACCAGAGGAGACAGGGCACTGCTGCCGAGTCACTTGGGTTCAGAGCCAACATAGGCAGGACACCACCTACTAAGCCCCCTACTGACAACAAAATTTGCTTAGTTGCGGACCCAGCATGAGTGAGCTCTGCCTTCAGATGGTGACACCATGTCCATTTAACGACAGCCCCATGGACTCACGATACCCTGACCCCGACGGAATCAAACCAAGGCCACAGATGTGGAGAGGACATCGAAACTGAGGTTGCTTTGAGAGTAGGGCATGAAGGGCCACAAAATTTGAAACTTTTTTTTTTTGTGCTGATCAATGAGAATGAGCGTGATGAAGATGATGCTACAGATTTCCATTCTGGTCTGAGACTGCATGACAGGGCTGTACTCTACCTTTACTTTCATAATATATCCTGGCATCAACCAGGCCCGAGAAATACATACACCTGGCATGTTGGTCAGGAATTCTGAGCAACTCTGTCAGAGACACATCGATTAAGTGGATAAAACTCGACTGTGTGGTCCCAGTCTTCCCAATTGAGCCTATAGCAAACTCAACTCTGAGTAGGAGCTGGTCAGGGCAGAAAAATCTGGCATGACTCTGATGGGATTGAACCCATGACCTCCAAGCCGGGAGTCCACAAAGCTAACCACTTTGCCATGGCCGCTGGTTGTTATGGAATTTTGCTGTGTGTAACTGTCTTAGGTTAGGCTGCATTCAGATTGAAGGTCCACATCCACTAGAACTGACATACGGCAGACAGGTATAACCATCCCAGAGGAGTGGGGATAAGTTGGTATGATTTGGTTTGCATTTGCTTTGTATCGTAGCGAGTGAGCCTTTGAACTGAATTTTTTCAAGGAAATGAGGTCATCTCCTGTGCTTCACAGAACATAACAGTCCTGAATGATGTGTGCATCATGTTGACTCCAGGGGGTGCTCGAGCCAACACCATCCATTACACGGCCAACAATCAGGTCATCGCTGATGGAGACCTTGTGTCCTGATGGATGCTGGGTGTGAGCTCCATGGATACACCTCTGACCTGACGCGGACCTGGCCAGTGAACGGTGAGACTGGACATGCTAGCTCCAACCAATCTCTCTCTGGAGAGTCCCTTAACTCACTTGGGACAGGCAGTTCTGTCCCTTGTTTTCCCTTGTGGACGGGCCATTTGTTACGGTTAGTAAAAACAATCACCAAAAATACAAAACAAGAGATAACTCAATGAAATTTTCAGAAAGTGTTATTCATAAACTGTGTTAGTAGAATACAAAAGAATAAACTTCCCACTTCCATATGATTTCTTGTGTTTGAGGGTGAAAAAAATGTCCAGATTTTTTTCATGTGCATTACAACACTCTTGCACAGAGTCAGTGGGTCCATAGCTTCACATTCAGCAGAAAAAAACACAGTAAACACACTAAATGAGTTGAAAAAAAAGGTAGGTACACTCCAGGAAATAAAATAAGATATATATATATATGACTCACATGCCTACTATGCACTAGCAAGTAATGCAAAAATGGGGGTGTGGTACTCAGCTGACACATGAAGGCCAGATGTACCCAGAAAAAGGAGGCATTGTCAGAAAAAAAAAAACTTGAATCTTCACGCCAGTCGTGTAAAGGAAAGCCAGTGAACTCTTGCTCACTCAAAGCCTCAGTCTTTCGCAGCACTTCAACGCCCCTTCTCACATGGCGAAGTGGCCCACCCTCACCTTTATCATCACTGAGCTCCACAGACGAGTCAGTGTCAGATTCCTCTTCTCTTCGAAATTCTTCCCTGGAATCACTTTCATCAGCTTCGTCATCCTCTTCTTCAATATGTGAAACCTTCGTTTGTAGCATTTCAATAACTTCAGCAATGCTAAAACGTTGCTGACAGGCTCGACTTTGCTTTGACACATTCACAGAAGAACTTGATTTAGACGCTGTGTTTCTATGCAGATTAGTAAGACATGGGTTGGTCTGGTCAATCAGCCACTGAGGCAAGGTGGGTGGTAGGGCGCCACAAAACCACTGTGCAGGTGAACAAAGGAATGCTGACGATACTGTTTATAGCTTGTTGCTGTGTACTGATCACGCTGCCACCGCATGAAAAAATCGGTCAAATCGAAACCTTGATAGCATTTTTTCGTATGGAAGCGTAATGTCATCGGGAAACGCTATAGCGTCTGTTCGTGACAAGAGAGTTAAAGTGAAGGAATTTTCATATTCATGGAGTTTTTGTAATCAGACAAATATGATTTGGAAAACATGTAAAAAGGAGTGAGGTAGGGTTTTCAGGGCAATTTGTTTTAATGCGCAAACAAGATCATCAATCACAAACTCAGCATTTCAACAAGACACTTGATGGTGAGACCTTGCCAGCTGACTGAATGAACCAATCCTTTCTGACTGTGACAAGGCACACGTTAAGGCAGAGCTCAGTGTTGGATGCTCTGTTAACTATGTCAGTGTTACTTAGCTCTTCAAAACCAGGAATCGTGACACATGGAAGGCTTAGACCAGTGTTTCCATTAAAAAAGAAAAATAAAGAAGAAGAATACTCTGCCCCCCCTGCTAACACCTTTGGCATCATATACTTTACCATGTGAATCTTATCTAAGCTATAGCTCTGTTTGGTTAGGGTGTGTCTGTGTTGGCTAGTGTGTGTGTGTGTGTGTGTGTGTGTGTGTGTGTGTGTGTGCACATGCGCGCTAACACTATAAATAGATGTCTGCTGGATTTGAGTTCTACAAGATACATCACTATGGTTTGTCCTTCAGTGTCCTGTCAGTAGTGGCATGCAGATTTAAGTCACACCTAATCATAACGTGAGTGATTAAGAAGAAAAGTGGGCAGAAATGAAAATTTAAAAGGGGAAGAAGTCGTAAAACACTGACATAGTTTTTGATAACTTGCATTTAATTCCCTTGTTGGCACTAAGAGAGACCTGTCTAGACATGGTTGTAATTGTTTCTGTAGCTAAAGGGTTTATTATAAGATGAAAGTTTGAAATTTCTCAGCAAATGTGTCACAAACTGGCGACAGTTTTCCCATGTGGGTTTGATGTTGCAGGCCAGTTCAGCCCAGTCCAGCGAGCTTTGTATGAAGCCACTCTGGCAGTCCAGACAGCCTGCATAGCGCTGTGCACCCCAAGCACTCACTGGATGACATCTACAGACAGATGTTGGCGCTGCTGGGCCTGCAGCTTCAGACACTCGGCATCGTGTCCCAGCAGGCTTCCATCTCTGATGTTATCAAGGTTTGAACTGTGCATGTCAGTTGGTTCCCTTTTGTGGCTTTTTTTTTTTTAAAATTAAACAAGTATTGCAAATCTTTGCTGTATTTGTCATTGTTGTTCGTGTGTTGAATGACTGTCATGAATTTGAATTTTGTGGACATACTTTTTTTCTAAACAATGTTAGATTATAATCGTTTCACTCATTATCCAGACAGAAACTATGCTATGAAACAAAGCAAAACAAGCCCTCAGTAGTTCCAGTATTTTCGTACTGACTCTCAAGAGTGTTAAGAGTAGTGGTGCTGTATGCAGTGTTGTTATCTGCATGTTATATGGACTTTCCTTACGAAAAGTGGTGTGATGAAAACAGGAGGATAAAACTCTCATCACATCCTCTTCAAATACAGCAGTTTCTTCCCAGGATGCTGTCTGTCCACTCCGTTGGGCACACAACAAGGGGGTGCTGTGTGGAATGGTTGTCTTCCCTTTCCCTCTTCTTATAGACTGCCTGCTGACTGCTGGCAAAAGGGCTGTCACCTTTTCTCCGTGCATAAGTGGAAAAGGCAGTCAGTTGTGTTTGGCATCTTATAGTACTGTGTGTGTGTGTGTGTGTGTGTGTGTGTGTGTGTGTGTGTGTGTTCTATATGTACTGCATTGTATAAATTCATCATCCCTTCATGTAAAACTTTGGCTGCTGTTCATGGGGAGAGTGTGTAACCACAGCACAGCACACACCCATTTGTTCTTTTCCTGCCCCAGTATATTTGCTGCCCCAGTTGATTCTTCTACAGACCTTTTCCAGGAGCAAATTGTCTTGTTGCTGTGGCTTCTTTTACTTGTGTTGGGAATCATGCTGCATTAGGAATTTGGCTCATCATCTTATTCTGAAGACAAGCAGTGAGATTTTCATTTAAACTCTCAAGTAAGAGGAAGGAAAAATGTCCATCCCCAAACGAAACTCAGGGGTCTTTTACTTGTGAGGTGAGTCGGTTATCCACTAGGCCACCGTCCCACCTCGTGTGTGTGTGTGTGTGTGTGTGTGTGTGTGTGTGTGTGTGTGTGTGTGTTGAGAGAGAGAGAGAGAGAGCGAGAGAGAGAGAGTGTGTGTGTGTGTGAGAGAGAGAGAGAGAGAGAGAGTGTGTGTGTGTGTGTGTGTGTGTGTGTGTGTGTGTGTGTGTGTGTGTGTTATATAATGCAGCCAAAGGGATTTACTTTCAACATGTTTTGAAAAACTGGTTTTTAAACTTTAACCCTCTCTCTTCTCTTTTTTTTTTCTTTGCACCTGCACAAAACACGTACTTTAGAATGCATGCACACAGTCTGCATTGAAATAAGGACACAGAACAAAAACGTGTGTACATAGGGCATTGCCTATTTGAAAAGATACAAACAAGTATTATGATAGTGAGTCCAAGGTGGTGTGTTGAACAGAAAGCACGGGAGCTGTGTCCCACCACGTTGGACATTACCTGGGGATGGACGTCCATGACACGGAGGATATTTCTCGCAGTGTCAAACTGCAGCCAGGGATGATCATCACCATTGAACCAGGTGGGTCTACTAGAGCCCTGAGTAGTCCTTTCATCAGTGGCTGTTGACCTGCTTTCTGTGTCTTCCAGCTGTGCTGTCATGCTGTGCACGTCTGGTTTGTTTCATGGTTGCTGTGATGTTATCACTGCTTTCTCTGAAACTGTAAAATGAGAATCATGTTGCAAAGGAGAAGTGTAGGTAACGACTCAAGAAAAAAATGACAAAAAGAAAACAATTGAATATCACAGTGGAAAAAAAAAAAAATTTAAGTTTGGAAGCTTTTGTCTTGTTTATCATTTTTAAAAAGTATGCAAATTTATACTTTTGTGTTGCCAGATTGACCATGTCGGATGAAGTTTGGTCAGCATATTTGTTATTTATGTGTGTGATTTTTTTTTCTTCATAGGTGTTATTTTCCTTTCTTCCTTTTTGATTGATTGATTGATTGATTTGTTTTTTGGTTGACTCACATCCCATGCCATCTCGGTCGGTGGCATTACTGCAGCACTGCTTGTTCAGCTAGCTGCCCACAGCTGTACCCTGGTTGGTTCTGCTGCATCCACGGCATGGACAGTCCAAGGGGAACAGTCGCTGTCAAATCTTTATGAGGCAACCCACCCGAGGAGACACTGCAATGCTGCTGCCCAGTCACTTTGGTGGTGTTCAGTGATGCCTGTTCTGATCCAACATGTACAGAACTTCACTGCTAAGCCCCATACTGATGACAGTGATGATTTTGTCACAGAGCCAGCTTAAGTAGTGTCCCCCTTTGGAAGCCGCTACCACTTCTGTCCAGCTACAGTCCAGTGACCCTGGCATGAACCCAGCAAGCACACAGATGAGGAGAGGAAATCAGAATGGAGGGTTTTTAATTTTTTTTTTGGTGCTGATTGATGAGGATGATGAAGATGACACAAGGTGTTCCATTCTTGTCTGAGACTTCATGGCAAGGCTAAACTTTACGCTTTCATAATATATCCCTAATCCCTTCAGGCCCAAGAGATAGAGACACCTGCAGTGTTGGTCAGGAGGTTTAGCAACTCTTATGGATGCAACAATTAAGTGGATCAAACTTGACGGCGAGGTTTTAGTCTCCCCAGTCAAGCTCATTCAGATGGGTAGGAGCTGGTTGGGTTACACAAATAGATGGGTATGATGAGAATCGAACCCACAACCTCCCAACCAGGAATCTGTCACTCTAACCTCTGCTCCAAGATGGCTAGTTTATGATGTGTATTTTCACCAAACAATAGCTGCTCAGTAATGATTGTGGTGATTATAAACACAGGATTGCCTCTTTACATAGCTCAAATACACAGTTGATCTGTTGATTTTTATGACATCAGTTGCCTCACAATTTTCACTGAGAAAGTGGTGCTGGAAGAGGAGGCAAGGTCTTCTGTCACTCAGACATTTCTTAATGTAAAATTCTCGATAAAAAATTATTACTTTTGGTTGCTTTTCCTTGATTAATATTATTTGATTTCAAACCACTAAGTGATTACTTTTGGTTGCTTTTCCTTAATTAATGTTATTTAATTTCAAACCACTAAGTGATTACTTTTGGTTGCTTTTCCTTAATCAGTGTTATTTAACTTCAAACCACTAAGTGATTATTTTTGGTTGCTTTTCCTCAATCAATGTTAATTAACTTCAAATCACTAAGTGCGTAACTCAGTCTAACAAGTCAGAGTAGATAGTTCTGTTGAAAGTGGAAGGCATACCGGGCCAGTGTGGTGCATGGAGGCTTCCCATCACATGCAGATTCTTTTACTCCAGCTGAGGGGCCGCCTAAGCCGTAATGGATTGTTCTGTTGGTCTGTCTTGTTTCATGGTTGTCCAGGTCTGTGTGCTGTCAGTTCGCACTTGATAAGTTCACATTCTGTGTAATGAAGGAGAAGAGAATGATGGAATAATTGGAGGGCCGTGAGGCTGAGCTAGAGACTCACAGAAGAGCAGAAAGTGTAAGGCTGTTCAAAGCAAGGCATCATCAGCCTTCTGCATTGCTAAATATGATCAGAGCTGACAAAAGTCGGTATTACAGTGCTTGTTAATTAAGTGGTGATGGGAAAAAGTACTGTCTTGTTCATACCATATGTGTGTGTGCTTTCTGTTCCTTTACCACTGTCTTTTAGAAGGATTGCTGTTTGTTTTTTTTCCATTTCAGGGAGATTATTAGTCCTCTTTTAGTAAAAATCTAAAGCAACACTGCACTGTGGGTCCTCACCCTTGTATGCTGTGTCATTGTGGGCGAACTTTTTGTCTTCTTGTGCTGACTACACATGCGTACACATGTGTATGTTTGTGCCCCATAAATATGTGACTAGTGGATGGATAAATTATATATATGTTTCCAAGAAATAAAGAAAAAAGATCTCTTTGCTGGGAACCCCAGTTTATGATATTTTTTTGTTCCCTGCAGGCATTTACATTCAGCAGGATGACCTGTCAGTGGATGAGAAGTTCCGTGGCATTGGCATCCGGATAGAGGACAACATCCTGATCACCACGACACAGCCGGTCAACCTCTCTGAGAAATGCCCCAAAACAGTGGAGGACATTGAAAGAATCATGAGCCAGGGCAAGCATTTGTGATACATTTACAATTCTTTTTTTTTTTTTGTAAACACATGATCGTGTTATTGGATCTTGCCTTTTGAATCAGGGGATTTTTTTTTCTTTAAATTGCACACAATAGTGTTTCCTTTTTATATACATATATTCTCATCATAATGCTTATTTTCCTATGTCTTATATTGTAAAGAACTACTAGCTTATAGCTGAATTGAGTCGTCATTTAGCATGCTTGTGTAGGATTTATGTATGTGAATTCAGTGCTTGTTTGCTGTTAACCGTTAACCACTTCTGTTCTTATGTATGTTGGCATGGTTTTTGAGAAGTGGAATAGCAGGTATTGAAAAGTACACTGTAGATATGTGGAAGTGTTAACAAATATCTTACTTTTTTTTTTTTGTACTTGACTAAAATTGTGACTGGTTGATGGTTTCTCCACTCTTGCACTATTTCTGTGTTTGGTATATCCATCTAATTCCCTTACTAGTTACTTGATTTGTTGAAGGCTAATAAGAGTAATAATCCCTTGACTTCTCTGCATCACTGCATTAGTATTGTTTCTTATGTACATGTCACACATGTAAATCACATGTCATGATACACTCTCTGCGAATCTCCCCTTGGAGATGTTTGGGGAGAGAAGGGGACAGGGGAGGGGAGAAAGGGGATGGCAGTGGGAGGAGAGTAGAGTGGGGGGCTCTTATAACTGCTATTCCCACCTTCTGGAGTGTTGTTTGTTGGAAACTTCCCTTGTTCTGTCACTCTTTGTGTTTCAGTTTATTTTGTTTGTTTGTTTGGAATTTTTTTTTTTTGTCTGTAACTTGTCATTTTCTGTCTCATTGCTTTGCTGGTATGTCAACCCATTAGTTCTTTCCATAATGTTTCCCTTTTCAGATGTTGAGATTCTTACTTTGCTTGGACTCGGGGGAAAACCATACTATGTGATTTAATGGAGATGTTAATATAGATACAATCAGGATGTAGATTGGATCATTATGTCATCATATATGATTTTGGCCATATTTCAAAGCTGGAACAGTCTTCCACAAAAATGACAACTTTTAAACAAACTAAAAGTGGTTTCAAAGTTTTGTTGTGTTTATTTTATGAGTTTGTGACATACTATTTTGGCCATATTTAAAAACTGCATAGTCTTCCCCACAAAAATGATAAGCACAACCGATGTACTTTAGAAGGTAGCTAATGATCATAAATATTGAATGTTTTGTGTTTTTTTTTTTCAGATTTCACAGGTTTTTTGTGTGTGTGACTTGATACTTGAAGGTTTTGTGTGACTATCTTGTCATGAAGTGATTTTATTCTTGACCATGTGTTGTGTAGTAACCTTATCTATGATGGACAAAGGAGGAAGAAGTAAGGGAAAGAAGTAAACAGAAATTTCTCTTGTAGTGGAGGAGTTAACTGAGAACTTGGAACTACTGCTGATAAGGATCAGTAATATTCCCATTGCTTGGGCTACACTGTTTGTCTGCAGATAGAACTTGAAAATGTGTGTGTGTGTGTGTGTGTGTGTGTGTGTGTGTGTGTGCAAAGGTGGGATGGGTTGGGGTGGATGGGGAGAACAGGAGATGGAAAAAAAAATCTGAAAGATTGTCTCGCATTATGTGCCTACCTCTGTGCTGATATGAACGTTTTATTGCAACACATCCAGTGTTGTTGTTTTGTTACCTCCCCCCCCCCCCCCCCCCCCCCTCCCATCCCCCGTCCCAGTCATCCCCTCCCTAAGGGCTCTACACCAGGTTGGTTAATTTCTGTTGTCTTGTCTTAATGATTGATCTCACACTTTTTGTGCTAGAACTACATGTGATTTCTGTTTCTTCTTTTTTTTTTTTCATGTTTCTTAATCTTCTCTTTCCATGTTTTCAAAATCAAGTGTTTTGATTGTTAGTGTTGAGTCATTGGGTTGGTGTGTGTGTTGATTTGTGTAAAAGTTTCTGTTTCCCTGAATGACTTATTTTGTATGTTTGTAATAGTTTATAAACCTCAGAAGAAAATACACCAGCTTATAAACAATCCTTTCAAATGTTAAGAGGGCAGTGCCTTACTTTTGTTTGTATGTTAGTTTTTGTACATGAAAAACAACATGGCATGTCGTGCAAAAAAAAAAGAAGCCAATTTGAGTTTGAGCAGTTGTGAGATGGCTTTCTGTGAACCAGTTTCGTTGCTAGTCATGATTATAAAGTGGCCTTTTACATGGAACACAGTGAAATCTGAACCAGTGTTACGCCCATCATTATGTAGGGTGAGACAGCCTTTTACACATGGAACACAGTGAAATCTGAACCAGTGTTACGCCCATCATTATGTAGGTGAGACAGCCTTTTACATGGAACACAGTGAAATCTGAACCAGTGTTAAGGCCATCATTATATAGGTGAGACAGCCTTTTACATGGAACACAGTGAAATCTGAACCAGTGTTACGCCCATCATTATGTAGGTGAGACAGCCTTTTACATGTAACAGAGTGAAATCTGAACCAGTGTTAAGCACATCATTATGTAGGTGAGACAGCCTTTTACGTGGAACACAGTGAAATCTGAACCAGTGTTAAGGCCATCATTATGTAGGTGAGACAGCCTTTTACATGGAACACAGTGAAATCTGAACCAGTGTTAAGCCCATCATTATGTAGGTGAGACAGCCTTTTACATGGAACACAGTGAAATCTGAACCAGTGTTATCCGATCATTATGTAGGTAAGACAGCCTTTTACATGGAACACCGTGAAATCTGAACCAGTGTTAAGCCCATCATTATGTACGTGAGACAGCCTTTTACATGGAACACAGTGAATCTGAACCAGTGTTATGCCCATCATTATGTAGGTGAGACAGCCTTTTACATGTAACACAGTGAAATCTGAACCAGTGTTAAGCCCATCATTATATAGGTGAGACAGCCTTTTACATGGAACACAGTGAAATCTGAACCAGTGTTATCCGATCATTATGTAGGTGAGACAGCCTTTTACATGGAACACAGTGAAATCTGAACCAGTGTTAAGCCCATCTATGTAGGTGAGACAGTCATTTACATGTAACACAGTGAAACCTGAACCAATATTAAGCCCGTCATTATGTAGCTGAGACGGCTTTTTACATATTGTCACAGTGAAACCTGAACCAGTTTTAAGCTCATTGTTATGTAGGTGAGACAGCTTTTTACATGTGGACACAGTGAAACCTGAACCAGTTTTAAGCTCATTGTTATGTAGGTGAGACGGGTTTTTACATGTGGACACAGTGAAGCCTGAACCCTGAACCAGTTTTAAGGTCATTGTTATGTAGGTGAGACGGTTTTTTTTACATGTGGACACAGTGAAGCCTGAACCAGTTTTAAGTTCATTGTTATGTAGGTGAGACAGCTTTTTACATGTGGACACAGTGAAGCCTGAACCAGTTTTAAGCTCATTGTTATGTAGGTGAGACAGGCTTTTTAAAATGTGGACACAGTGAAGCCTGAACTAGTTTTAAGCTCATTGTTATGTAGGTGAGACAGCTTTTAAAATGTGGACACAGTGAAGCCTGAACCAGTTTTAAGCTCATTGTTATGTAGGTGAGACAGCTTTTTACATGTGGACACAGTGAAGCCTGAACCAGTTTTTAAGCTACATTGACACAGTGAAGCCTACCAGTTTTAAGCTATTGTTATGTAGTGAGACAGCTTTTTACATGTGGACACAGTGAAAACCTGAACCAGTTTTAAGCTTATTGTTATGTAGGTGAGACAGGTTTTTACATGTGGACACAGTGAAGCATGAACCAGTTTTGAGCCCATCATACTGAGTGTGATGTATCCTGTCCATGTATATGTGGTGAAATCACTGTATACTAATCTCCAGAAATCCTTGAAAGTTGGTGTGTGGGAGTGGAAGGTAAAACCTAGAAAAGATAAAAACAAAGAGTGTTCCAAAGAAAAATGAGAGGAATCTTTAACAGGGTGGTCTGTATTGGGTTCCTATGTATCTGTGAATTTTTCAACAGGTTGTGTAAACATCCTTCCCCGCACGTACAGCTGTCTGTTGCCACGTCATTTATCACACTCAGCAGTTTTTGATGGTTCAGAAGGGATGCAGGGGAACTCTTTTTATACAAGTTGTGTCCCTAACTTATGGACATTTCATGCTAATAATTTTGTATTGTCCATCACTCTTTTTGACTGTGGGTTTTTGTTTGTTTGTTTTTTTTCTTCATGTTTAATTTCTTTGGGGTCATTCACTGTGTTTCTCATTTAGTGATAATTTCATTTGATGTTTGTTCTTGAAAGTTAAGTGATTAAAAAAAAAAAAGATTTTATCTCAGTTGATCAATTACAGTGGAATGGCCAGCTTTCTCACTACAGCCAAGTCTTATTTACCTTAAATATTATTTGGTTATTATGTGGTGACGTTTATGCTTTGTAAGTAGATGGGCTGTTTTTGTTGTTGTTGCCGAAGTATATGTTTTGTAGCTTGGTAGGCTTTGTTGTTGTTTTTCAGAATCAGAACTTTTTGTTCTGTGTGGTGACGACTCTGAAAGGGCCCTGTGTGGTCAGCTGAGCTATTTTGACTCAGACCCTATTGGTGCATGCTCACAGCATCATACATTGATCAGCCCCCCTCCCCTCCCCTCCAGCCCCCCACCCACCCCCCTCCCCTCACACAAAAAAAGCTGAGAAATAATTCAGTTTGGAACAAACTTAATCGGTTTATACATTCTTTTAAGAATATATTTATTATCATTTTTTTTTCTTTTAGATAATTCTGTATGTTGTAGTATTTGATACACTCCTTGGAAGAAATAGTATTAAAGATACCTTTGTTAGAGTTTGAGCTAGACATAATTTGGAAATTTTTGCAAATTGCAGGATACTTTTGGAGGATTTTTGTTTATTTCTTTCTTTAAAAAATAAGATTGTTGATTTCGTATTATAACAATTTCTCTTGTAAATGCAGTTACTTGTTCATGTAAAGGTTTGTTTATCTGGTTTGCATCTACCATGTGCATAACTGTGGGAATAGGTGGAACTGATTTTTTTTTTTTCTGCATTCTTTGATTCATTCCACATAGGAAAAACTAAGACACATAGTCAGTAAACTGATTGCATGCTATGATTCATCGCTCCTCAGGATGTTGTGTCATCATGTATGATGTACACCATGCTAGGGTTCAACTTCAGTTTTGTAGCATTGTTGACATCTTTTGACTTCTGTCCATGCAATTTGATATCACACTTTTTCCATCGTAAAATCAAGAGAATGTGTTTGTCCATGTCATTGAAAAGTCTACTTTAACTTTTGATTATGTTTTATGAAAGCTATTCTACCTTCTAGTTCCTAAGTTTAAAGTGTATTTAAGAAGTGATTTTTTTCACTGCTCTTTATTTTTTTGCTAAAGTCAGCGAACTTCTCTGTGCACTGTCCAGGGTGC
The DNA here is from genome assembly GCA_016801955.1 of Conus betulinus. Classification (NCBI taxonomy): domain Eukaryota; kingdom Metazoa; phylum Mollusca; class Gastropoda; order Neogastropoda; family Conidae; genus Conus; species Conus betulinus. Next base: position 212,196 of record JADBJO010000740.1, read on the forward strand.
CACGCCACCACAGTGACCAGGAGGCTGGAAGACTGATAACACTGGTTCTCAGAATTTTCCAGGCCTGAAAACCTGTTCTCAGAATTTTCCAATCCAGAGAGTATAAGCTGGCATGATGAAAGATGGAGGTGGGGAGAAGGGGATTCGATCTTCCAGATGTTTGTCAGAATCTGAGGAGGGGGCAACAGTGTGCTTGATCTTCTTCATTCAAATTTGTTCTTTGGTCCTCAGTCAGTGCACTCACCAGGCTGTGACCATTTCTCCTTTTTTCATGCTGAACTCAAAGCGCTACTTCGAAGTAGCAAGTCATGATTTTATCTACTTGCCGACATATGAACAACAGAGCACAGAGTAGAAATCACAAAAGAAGGGTGGTCCTTTTGATGCTGAAATAAGGTTTTGACCAGTCCAAAACAGGGATCACTTTTTGCTGCGGCACTTAAGTCAATCAGTTCTGATGTTTTTGCAAGGAAATCCTTGAAAAACTAAGAAAATCTGGGCCTGCAAAAGGATCGTGTGTCATGCCAGTGATTGGCATTCCACTCAATGGTGTTCACCCGATTTTGTGTGATTTCTGACACAAGCCTGGAAACGGGCTCCCCTAAAGCCAGGGAAGCCCCTGTGGGGAACTGTCCAGGTCTGAACTGAAGTCTGCGCCTGGAAACGGGCTCCCCTAAAGCCAGGGAAGCCTGTGGGGAAACTGTCCAGGCCTGAACTGAAGTCTATGCCTGAAAGGCGGTTTGCAGTTTTTTTGTTGGCCAGATTTCTGGCCCGGGCCTGAAACTGTCACCCCAGATTACCTGTGTATGTGTGTGGCTGGTGAAAAGGAGGAGAGAACTTGCATGCTGCTGTACTAGTTTCATTCCTTGTCATGTGGTGATAAGTAACACTGGTTAGGACTGAAATAGCATGCTGTGTGATCACCATGACAGATGCATGAAGGTGGAGCAAGGCATCGGATTGGTGATAGGCCTGTGTCTCAGCTTCTAAGGAAACAGTAGGTCTCAAGTTTTAGAAGTGCAGTGTGTGACAACAGTGATCACCTGCAGCGATATACATATACAAGGTCTCCTATGTATTTGAAACACACCACTCAACCACTTATCAGTCAGTTAAAGAACAGGAAATATACAATGTATGTGCTGATTCTCTGTACTCTATTGTACTTGAAAAAACAAAAATTGGTGTACAACACTATCATTATATCCAGATTAATATATATTTGTAGTTCAGGATATGATGTAGTTGTTATTCAGGATATGATGCATTTGTTATAATCCTTGATGAGAAAGGCACAAAAAGCAGCGACAGAGTTCAGTGCTGAAATTCAACCAGCCAGACCAAGAAACTGCCAGCTTCCCAACATGGGAATTTGAACTTTCAGGATATTTTTTTTTTTTTTGTTTGTTTTTTTTTTTTTCAAAGGTTCCCTGACACTTTTCATAGGAAATGTGGCCAAGTACTAAACTATACTTAATACTGCACTGAAAAACAAAGCAACAGTAATAACAACTCTGCTGTATTTGTTGCTCAGAGACTGCCACGTCTGGCAATTCTCAGTATCCTGCATGAAGGCTACTTTGATTTTTATTTTCGTTCGGATTTATTTTTTTTTTTTTGGGGGGTCCGGATCTCTGGAAACCTTACCATCTACTTACGTTCTTTCCACCCATTCAATTTTTCCTCCTCTTTCTATGGTTCGGCATAGAACAAGGATGAAGACAGCAATAATCTGAGACACTTTAGATCAGGGAGGGGAAGGGGAAGGAGAGTGGCCGAGTGGAGGTTGAAACCAGGTCGGGATGGCAGTTGCAAAGACGACAAGATGATGATGAAATAACAGACAGGAGAAAGTTTGAGTTTCCAGGTCTGCCAGTTGAAGGCATCCATGACATCATTCATGTGAGCATCCTAGTGTCTTTCATTCAGCACAAGAGCAGTTTAGTCATAAGGATGGAAGTTGTTTGCCTTCTTAAAATTTCTGGTTACATGTAAATAAATGAAAATCTCTATGCAGAGTAAAAACGAGAAGTGCATGCAATCAAAAGCCCTGTCATCTTTAGCCGACTACTTGTACTACTTGTATCTTATGTAAATTGTCTTCCTTTTAGAACAACATGTATTTATTTTCTGTCCTCACCATTTCGCTTTATTTTTGTATATTTATTGTTACCACTCTTTGACATATCTGCTGGTGTGTTCCTTTTTTTAAAAATCAGTTTATATTAAACTTCAGAACAGAGAAAAAGTCAAAATTTGCTTTTTGTTCCCCCCCCCCCAGTACCTGAAAATGTTTAACTTGAAAGGTTTGAGCATATTTTGATGAAGGAAACTCAACAAACAGCGCGGCTCTGCATGTGCCCACAGCACAACTGTCCCCAATCATCACGGAAGGCATCACAAAGCAACCAAAGATCAGACTCATGGATGCACAGTGTGACCCCACCACCACTTTCCCTGCTCTTTCGGGAATGCCAGGGCTCACAGAACATGTTGCATCCATGCTTTTTGATAAATTTCTCAGGGAACTAAAGAATTTTCTGTCCATGAACAACTTGCCCCCAAGAGCCTCACGCCGTCAAGTTAATCTCATCATTCATACCGAAAATTCAGTATTCATTGCCGTCATTTCCTCTGTACCGTCATTCTTTTGATATTCATTTTGTTTCAGGTGCCATCTTACTTTTGTCCACTCGCCTGGCTTTGTTCTCTGTAGAGTCTGTATTCCTTGTCGCAGTTTTTGATACACCAGTTTTCTTTTTGTAACCTGGCAACCAGATATTGGAACTGCCAACTGTCCAAAGCGGAAGCTAGCTGCCCAGTCTGCCTGGCCACACACCTTTATGAAAATGCGTTTGTCGGTGGTACTTTTGCAGTTTAATTAATCTTTTAACCTTTTATTTACCTAGTGATATATTGAATGGGATGGTGTTGTTGGTGTTGCCTATTGTTCTGTTTTACAAACAGTAGTTTTCATTGTTTGTTTTTTAAACCTATGGTCACAGCCCCACAAAGGTCCTGTTGGTCACTGTGGGTTTCATTGTGGCGACAGGATTGAAGATCTGATGCAGCCAAAAGAAATCTACCACAGACGAAGTTCTGTTGGTTGACTGAAGTACGATTGAAACTGATGTGAAATCCGATATGGAAGGTTGGGGTGTGAATTCTTGTCATGAATCATATATATGAACATGACCAGTGAAGTGACCAGTGAAAGTGTGAATTCTTGTCATGAATCATATATATGAACATGGACTGAATATACTAGATGTACTTAACCACAAAAGATGAACTTCATTTGGAAAAATTGAAAGGTGGTTTGGCTTCACTTTCGCTTAAAAACAGGGTGGGTAGATGTTTTCCCCTTTAATTTGGTCATCGAGTGGAGACAGGCACAATCATCAATCGATGGGCAATAAGCTCTTGTGTAGTTGGTCAATACCAGCATGTGCAGACTGAAAGTTGGTTTTTGTTTGGCTTTTGGTTTCAAGAACTAAAACTCTTTGAGAGTGGGGGAAAACAGTAGTAGTGTATCCCCAAATTTTTAACTTTGGATGCAAAAAAACACAATTATTTTATTTGATAAACAGTTATTTAAATGGACTCGGTATTCTACTCAAATAAGAATTGAGAGCAGAGCAGGAGAAAGACAAATGCACAACCTTGCCAGTCATCTGTGCTCCTTGTCAAGTGGCTTCCATTCAGGCCATGGGAAAATAGCTTTTCAGATTCTGTGGACAGTTTATGTTGTTTGTACAATGATCCTCTGGTTGGGATTTTGTTCATTTGAATTTTCTTACCATTCCTTCTCTTTTGCCCCTTTAGGTGGAAAAGTTTTTGAAGATGTTAACAGTAACAGTAATTAATGTATGGTGCACAATTGCCTTTCACTGTGCAGAGGAATCCAATGCCTGTTGACTTTTGTCTCCTGTCGCATTGACCATTGGTCCCCTGCAGTACCTGTACATCCTCCTTACTCCTGTTGTACTTATCACTTTTCATATTTGCACAGAGTGAATATCGCTTCCTTGTGCAACACATTCACAAGTTTTTCATACTTTTCAACTCATCCCACTCTCATTTGTTTCTTACACACAGACATGAAATTAAATATGCAAGCAACCATTTTAACCGTTTTTAATTCAGATTCTAATGAAGCAAGCCAACGACCACACACACACACATTTCATGCATCTTTGGTTTATACAGATGCACCTTAATACAAAATCTGAACATACAGCACTTAATACATGCATACACAGACACACGCGCACACAGAGGCATACAAGTTGCTGTTGTAAAATGCACATCTATTATAATGTTCATTTGCTTAATCAAGCAACGTAAATGTTTTTTACTTCAACAGATGACCACTTCACTCGGCTGTATCAAACATCACTTTTGTGTCACAGACTTGCAGTCACTATGCACCAAAGACTGAAGATTATCGGTTTGTGCACAAGTGCTTGAGCACAGACACCCCCTGCATTACCAGCTCTAGTTGTTGATAAGAAAAAAAACCCAGCCAACACCACAGGGCCTTTTCTGGGCTGACCAACTCTACAGGGGAAAAGTCTGATCCTGGAATGGTAGCTTAATTTTTGGCATCTTTTAATCGAGGAAGCTATGACAACCTTATGCTGAGAGTTCAGCCATTCCTCTTGATATGTAGAGCCCAGATAAAAAAAAAAAAAAAAGGCATACAAAAAAAAAAAAAAATGAAAAACGGTTCAACGTTACAAAAAATGCATTCAAAAAGCCAGAAGTGCAAACTGATACTGCCAGAATGGACAGCTCTCAGCAGTCATCCTGGATATTGGGCCCAAGTTCTACGACCTAGTCAGTGTATTCACCCTGGATATTGTGTGCAATTTACATTATCTAATCAACAAATTATAACCAAAAAAAAAAAAAATCTAGCATGTCATAAATTGTGACCAGAAAAAGAAAAATGTAACAGTGACACTGTGAACAAACTTAAGGCAGGAGAATGGAGAATGAACCACAGTGGCAGAACAATAGATGAAAGGAAATCTCGCTTTAATAAACAAAAAAAAAAAGGCAGGGTAAAATTCAAAATAAAATGTTCTCAATGTTAGATCTAGTTGAAAAGTGAGACGACTGCAGGTGGAAAAATAAAGAGTCATTTAAGATTTTTTTTTAAATGTTAATTTTCTAAGGAGAAACTTGTCAGACAGAAATTCATATGGAACAAACTTAGTCTGCTGTTGTACTGAATGAACAAACTTGTTGCAAATAGGGATGTACACTCTTCTTTCACACCAATCACACATAATCACATGGTCATGATTTGCATGCTTAGTTATTAAGAAAGATACATACTGATTACACTCCTCTGTACACCACACTTTTTAAATGTCATGTGAATAATGGTCATGATTTGCATTCCAATGCTTTGACACTGGGCATCACAAAGTCACATAAACAAGCCACAAAAAATACATGTGTACTCTGGAACACTCACTCGGGACATAACCACACTTCCATCATATCTTCCATTGTAACTCGAGCTAATCATCAAAGCTGCCAACATTTCACTGGGGTCTGAAAGATATAGAGTTAATGAATTCATGATATACAAACAAAATTATATTTCAAGCTTTCATTTTTGTAAGAAGGCAGTGTGCTGAAGTTTTATATAAAAATCCAAGTAGTCCAAAGTGAAAATGGGTTGAATATCAGCGAAAAATCCCTACTTCATGTACAATGCACACACACAAATGTTTACAGCAAAAATCATCACAACGCACACACACACACACAAAACCAGTGAGGGAGACCAGTACCTGCACATTCTCTGAGCAGCAGAAAAAACGTCTGTGCACAGCATTAAATGAAACTTAAATTTAAACAACATTCATGGAAACCTTGCAACATTAAACCTTGCTTCAAACCTCAGAACGAAGTGGACTAACTAAGCCACACAATCTTTGAAAGGTGATCAAAACAGAGCACGAGAGAAACCTCGCCATCCTAACATTTTCACATCGATTTTATCCGTTAAATCAAGTAAAAACACCATCACTGTGGCAGGACCCTGAAGGATGCAAGCCACATTTTGCAGGCCCAAATGTTCACCATCTACACTGGAGGGCACACGACTCGCACAACCACAGAGGTTTGATTAACAGTGATCAAAATGAAAACCCTTGAACATACACCACAGCAGACAGAAAAGGCCACAAAATGTAGGTGAACACAGTGCGTGGCTGATGGAAATGTATGGAATTCCTACTGAACACGATCCAGACAGCACCAACAGTAAGAACTAAAAACGTGCACAAAAAGTCATCAGAATCTGAAGCACAAAGTGAAAATGTTTTGTGGAGTCTACCCTGTATTGACCGTGATGCAAGATGTCACCAACTGTAGCCAAACATTTCATCTTTCTTGTGGAGAACCAGGAGACAGACTAAGAACGATGTCAGCTTGCAACAGCTACACTTTGTATCGTTCTTAAGGAGAACCAGAGAATGGAGTGCAACATCAGCCATAACACCCACACTCTGTACCTTTCTTGTGGAGAACCAGGAAACTGAGCATGATAGCAACTATAAATACACCAGAAAACAGACTGAGCACACTCTGTCCTCGCCCTTGGACACTGCTTTTGTTTTCACCAACAGCACTCAATCTAGAGTAGCACACATTTTTTTTCTTCTGTATGTCGGACAGAATTGCTTACAAACTGTATCTTGGATATTCACTGATTTATGTTGACACTTTTGAATTCATGCCTTTTTTTCATGGCAACCTGTTACTTTCTAGCACTCTTATGAACAAAGAAAAACATTTCTCTCCACTAGCTCCAGTGCAGATTTTGATGTAGAGTTTCACCCATACATCCAAGTCTTTGAGAGCTTCTTCCACTTCATACCTTCTCTCTCCAGCAACAGTCAGGGCAAGCATGGCTGACGAGTCTGGCACAGGATGCAAACCTGACAAGTCCTTGGAGACAGAAAGAATCAATGGCCCTAGTGAAGAAACCCACTGTGAATCGGTCGGTAATATCAAACCTCTCATACCACAAATGTGAGTTTTTTCCAGAGCTCATGAATTCGTCACAGAAAAGTATTTCCTCAGATACAAAAAAAAAACAAAAGAAATTTTTTAGAAAGCACAGAAAAAGAAAAGAATACCCTTGACAACTTGTGACATCCTGCATGTACGAGACTTTTTTGCTGATGATTTGAGCAAAATGGATCTGGGTGGAGAAAAAGATAGTTCCATTTCCCCTCACAATACCTTCATCTGCCAAACAATCCTCCCACTATGATTTTCCTCCATCATTTTCTTCAAGCAGCTGGTAAACCTGGAACAGACTGCTCACAATATCTCCCCTGCAGCACGTCAAGAAAGAACATAAGCGCTCTTCGGAGTTCATTAAAATGAAGATGAAATTGATGCTACCACAATAATTGGCCAGATGCAGGCCGACACACTTTGGAAGCGACCTTTTTTTTTTTTTTTCTGAAAAAAAAAAAAAATCTAATTTAAAAAATTTAATGACATTTTCCACCAAAGCATGGGAAAGAGACAACATATCTACAAAGATTCAATTCTGCAGTCTCATTCATTAACGAGTCCATTATCATGATGTTTCACCGGATTACATTCTAATCTATTAATGTCGTCCAGATGACGACAACCCCTTGCAAATGACAATCTGTATGTCCAGGAATCGCCACTGTTTTGGTGAACACCACTTGGATGTGGACAGGCAGTTGATCAGTCAGTCAGGTGACAGTATTCAGCTAAGGCACAAAGACAGCTAACAGTATTCAGCTAAGCCACACAAGACAGGTAATAATAATAATAATGAATACTTATATAGTGCCTATTCTCAGCTAGAGACCAAGCTCTAAGCGCTTTACAGTCAACACTCGTTTGAACAACGGGCTGCCTACCTGGGTAGTGCCGACTGAAGAGCTGCCAGCTGGCGCTTCATTCAGTCGTTTCCCGTGTCATCCAGTCAGTATCATTCAATATCAATCACTCATTTTCCTTACTTCCTTCATTCTTTCCATTTCTCACGCAGGGTGCATGCTATGTTTAACGTGTCATCCATACCAATGGCCACTGGCCTACTCTTCCGAAGTTGGTGATGGAATTTTATGTGTGGGCAAGATGTTATGCATGTGTTCACACACGGAACCTCGGTTTATAGTCTCATTCGAAGGACTGAATGGGAAATGGAGTCAGAACCAATGTTAACTCCGAGGGAAAAATCCCCCTGTACCGAAACGCCCTGGTGGAGGTTCGAACCCGCAACCCCAGGATCACCAAGATTACGATCTACCACTGAAGATTACGAGTCTACCAAATGAGCTATTCCGGCTCCCAGAATTTAGCTAAGCACAAAGATAGGTAACAGTATTCAGCTAAGGCACAAAGACAGATAACAGTACTAAGGCACAAAGACAGTAACAGTATTCAGCTAAAGCAAACAAAGACAGATAACAGCTATTCAGCTAAGTATTCACTAAAGCACAGGTAACAGTATTCAGCTAAAGCACACAGACAGATAACAGTATTCAGCTATGGCACAAAGACAGATAACAGTATTCAGCTAAAGCACAAAGACAGGTAACAGTATTCAGCTAAAGCACACAGACAGATAACAGTATTCAGCTAAGGCACAGAGACGGTAACAGTGTTCAGCTAAGGCACAAAGACAGGTAACAGTATTCAGCTAAGGCACAAAGATTCAGCTACGGTAACAGACAGGTAATAGTTCAGCTAAGGCACAGACAGGGTATTCAGCTAAAGCACAAAGACAGGTAACAGTATTCAGCTAAGGCACAAAGACAGGTAACAGTATTCAGCTAAGGCACAAAGACAGGTAATGGTATTCAGCTAAGACACAAAGACAGGTAATAGTATTCAGCTAAGGCACACAGACAGGTAATAATATTCAGCTACGGCACAAAGAAAGGTAACAGTATTCAGCTAAAGCACAAAGTAACAGATAAGCTAATATTCAGCTACGGCAGGCACAGACAGGTAATAGTATTCAGCTAATAGCACACTAAAGACAGACAGGTAATAGTATTCAGCTAAAGCACAAAGACAGGTAACAGTATTCAGCTAAAGCACAAAGACAGGTAACAGTATTCAGCTAAAGCACAAAGACAGGTAACGGTATTCAGCTAAGACACAAAGACAGGTAACAGTATTCAGCTAAGGCACAAAGACAGGCAATAGTATTCAGCTAAAGCACAAAGACAGGTAACAGTATTCAGCTAAAGCACAAAGACAGGTAACAGTATTCAGCTAAGACACACAGACAGGTAATAGTATTCAGCTAAGGCACACAGACAGGTAACAGTAATTCAGCTAAGACACAGCAGGTAAATTCAGCTAAAGCACAAAGACAGGGAACAGTACTCAGCTAAGACACAAAGACAGGTAATGGTATTCAGCTAAAGCACAAAGACAGGGAACAGTACTCAGCTAAGACACATGCATCTACATTGCGGTTTCTCATCCAAAGCAAACAGATCATCGTAGAGACCTGCAGTATTTTTGGAAACTTCTGAGATGTTGACAATTTCTCAAACTGAAGGCTTCCCATCAGTTTGCATTTCAATGTGATCAGAATCAACTGCTACTGTATGTGGCAAGCCACTTCCAACAACCAATCACCGATAGCTGTTCCTCATCAGGGAAGACCACTTTCAATCATTAAAACATGATCCCAGGAGAAAAACAACATAAACGGTAACACGGTAACACCATCACCATCGCCTGTTTTCAATCACCCACCATGGTACAGTGTTTGGCATTACCGGCTGCAGAACAGGGCGTTGTTAGGTCGAGGCTTGTCAGACCAGTCTGTGGTTTCTATTCCCACCCCCTTTCCCCGCCAAGGTGTGAATGTGAGCTTCAGACAAATGTGAAAGAAGAGAATACACAGTTGAAACACATCCCCTTCATCCATCTTTTTAAAAGTGTTGCTCCACCTTCCAGACCAACACTGCAGGTCTCTGTCTTTCTTTGGCCTGGCTCACTATCAGGATAATCTATAAAAGGAAGTGTAGACGCCCTGTCATAATATGGTCTCAGACAAGAATGTATGGGGGGAGAGAGAGAGCGGGGGACCCACAACCACCTTGTACCTTGTTTCCACACAAACTGTTTTTGATTGTAAGACAAAAGAACTGTACAATGTATCCAAAGTGTATGTTGATGCTGTTGTACACAACCCACATCCTATAAGTACAGAGAGATGATGACTGTGGCATGCTGACCACTACCAATCTGGCACCACGGGATATTTGCCTGTGAGACAGGCAGTGCAGTGTCCGTAGGGCCGGCTCTTGTCCACCCCTTCCTGTACCGCTGCCAGCAAGCCTTCAATGGACAGATAATGCAAGCTGTCCGCACCTGAAAACAGATAACCTCCCTTCTTTGTCATCTGCTTTGTTACTAGCACATCAGGTCACATGAACAAGTATTTTCGAAAAGCTTCAAATAAAAACATGTCTTAGTACAATGTTTGAAGGAAAAAAATTTTTGTACTCTGCAAACAGAAAGAGGGAAAAGTAACTCTCCTTTCGGACTGTCCACTACACGTGACAACTGGGCACAATACAGACTGGGCTTGGAATTGAACGATTCCAGGGAACAGGAAAAGGTTCATCACCAACTCTTTACACAAGCTTTTCACGAAGGGCTAACTTCCTGTTTCTGACCAATTCCAAATCTCATTTTTAGGTGACTTTTTTTAATGGCCCTCTTTCCCCAAGCACCATCCCCGCTCCTCCGCTCTTCCTGCTTGTCTTTGCCTTACACTGTTGAATCTTCTCGGAGGTGTTGACAATACCAATGATTTGTAAGTAATACACTCTGTGAGATGCTGTGATGGACCAACTAAACACACTGAAAACAAATAATCCACAAGTCTAGAAAGTTCAAGTGAACAATCAAGGAATACTTTTTTTTAATCATAACAAAGACTTCCATATTTCCTGTATATGTATGCCCACATGCATACACATATGAAGACTTTAATGCACTCCTTCAAACACCCCCTGCTCCATCCTTTGAAAAAAAAAGTGCATGGTCATTGTCATAATGGCAGAAAACATACTTCGCTTGAGCTCGTTTCTCCCATAATGCATCTGTTCCATTCAAAAAAAGAAAAAAAAGTGCAATGGGGAACTCACCAATGAAGTCCCTGATCTCATCAACGGTCATGCGATTGGCCACAAGTTCTTCACGTGTGGGAATGTTGATCCCCATGTAGCATGGGTGCTTGATGGGAGGGGAGGCTATTCGAATATGAACCTGAAAGTATTCCAAATAAACAAATAAAGGAATAAACACAGCCAGTACGGAATATTCTGTCACTTATACCAATCATATGAAAACAAGGAATATCTTTGTTGTATTTTTGTTCCATTTTTGGGGGGATTAGTAGTATCATGCTTCCTAGTATCATGCATGCTCCTGTTGGCTATTATACTTGTTGCATCAAACTTGTGCAAACCATGACTAATACATCTGTTCTGCTGGCCAAATTTTGTGGCTAAAAATCAAATAACAAACCCCAACAGGCCCCTCTGATGGCTTCAGCCAGCCAGTGATATTATTTGGCTTCTAATGCTGACAGTCTACACTATCCCATCCTTCCTATGGTCTACAACAGTCAATACCACACGTTCTGCGGTAAATGTGTATGGTAAAAGCTGGGTAGAGATCGACAGTATGACTTCATCCGTCAACCCATCCGGGCTGGTTGCAAACATCATGAGTGAGGTTATGAAGACTGTGGGATGGGCTGGGAGGAAAACAAAGGGGTCAGTTTGAGTTTTGACCGACAGCACTTTCTTTAACCCACCCTCCTCACCCCCTCCACAACCACCATCACAAATTGCTTCAGTTCATATTAATGTGCAGTTAAAAAAAAGAGTGTGTGTTTTACATTACATGTGGTTGGCAACACTCAGAGACTATCTTTTTAGATTCATTCTGCAATATTTTATCGGCCCTTTTCTAAACTTGATTACTAAAATGCTCCTTTTACACATTTTGAAATTCTAGACTTTTTAAAACTGAATTTTGGGATCCATTTCTACACTGATAAAACTCCAGGAAAAATTCTGGAGAGTTTGCAGCTGTAGACAGATACGGGGTTTGAATAAAGCCAAAAAGGGAGTATAATGCAAACTCACAACTGTTGTTTATATAACACTAACAGTTAAACTTACGTAAAATTTAAATGAGAATGTGTGGGCATTGCCCTCAACGTTCCTTTGGGGAGGCCTAGAGGTGGAGACGGCCACGTTAGCCTCAATGAAAGAAATCCTGTTGGGGCCATCAGCCTTGGCCATCTACAGCTACCGGAAATAAGGGTGAATGGAAGGGGATCAGGGTAAGTACGTTGCTGGAACCTTCCTAGTTGCAACGGAAAAGTAGCCCACATTCTTAGTTCTTTGCTAAAGCCCTCTTCAGGTAAATAAAACTTATTAAAAAATTTTGGTGTATTTACACTTCAAAAACATCCCGACCCAATGAAACTAATGCCCCAGCGGCCATCCCCACATCCAGCTCAATGGGACCCTGTTGTGACGCTGCATCCACCTGTCCTATTCCAAGACTGACCTGTACAGGGGTTTCTGAATGTCTGAAGGTTGTCTACGGACCTGATGACTCAGACATGCTGAGAGCTCTTGGATAAAGTGTGCTATACCCTCGTGTGACTGCACTCATCATCCCCCCCCCCCTCCCCCCCCCCCACCTCCCACTTTCCTCCCACCCCTATTACATGCGATGAACTGCACTGAAAGCACATTGCATGGTGCTGTGGGTACAATACTCCTCTGCTACCCTTCTTATCACAACCATGCTCACCTCTTTAGCTCCAAATCTTTTCAACAGCCGAACAATGGAGGCCATCGTGTTGCCCCTGACAATGGAATCATCGATAAGCACGACCCTCTTGCCGGCAAAGTTCTTCTCAGACAGAGGGCCAAACTTCTGGCCACACCCAACTGTCGTAGACGCATTGTTGGCTGAATGAAGGTGCGTCCTACGTAGGTGTTCTTGCACAGGGAGTCTTTGTAGGTAATGTTCAGCTGAGACCAAACAAAGAAGCACATTGTTACGCTCAACTGAGGATGTTCTGAAAAGTCAGGTTATGCAGTTCTCTGTTTAAATAATGGGTTGTCTTACAGGATACATCATTTTCTGTGCAGATCCCTTGCTAATATTACAAGCTTTTCATACTTGTATAGCTGAATATTTTGCATGCATATAAATGTGCTTCCTGAGCAAATTATAAGGTTTTCATATTTACATTTATCCATGTCTCACATATTCTGATATACAAAACTGAAACACATTTCACAAATCTGTTATGATTACAAAAAATAATTAATAAAGTTTGAAAAAAAAAAAAAAAGCTACTACAGACCCTCCAATCCCCCAACCTCTTTTTTTCTTTTGATAGGTATAAACTGATGATGATTCTGGAGCACATTCTCTTGATCAAGAATTTCTGAGAGATTAATAATGGGGCTGACAGTTCATGACATTGCAAAATACACTGCAAAATACACAACACAAAATGATCACACAGCTTTTAATTTCCCAATGGCGACAAAATGCCTTCAATACCACACACAAAAAAGCTATCTAACCCATCCCTCAGCACACATTTACAATACTAAACGACACATGAACACTGCCGAGCCACTCTTCACCATGCGCCCTCCAGATCTTTCCACCCAAAGCTGCACACAAAGGTCACAATACCACCCACACGGGCATACTCCATGGCAGCTGGCGTTGCTGAATCGGGAACAGTGCTGACAATGTCTGCCTCCACCGGCGCCTCTTTGGCCAGCTGGATTCCACAACGTTTTCGTACCGAGTGCACTGTCTGTCCTGGTGTTTTTTGATAGACAGTACAAAATGTAGGCAACCATAAAACCACTTTGTATGTCAACAACCTTCTCCCCTCCCCACTGGCACTACTGAAAAAAGAAAACAGTCAACTAAAGAAATGCCTCTGCCTTTTCTTGCCTGAAGCTGCTTAGAACGATTATTCAGAAAAAGGTGGTGTGAGAAAAAAAAAACACCACTGCGGGTCTCTTTGCCTGATGGTAGCAGACATAATTAAGCTTTAGTGTAATTAAAACTTATATTGCCATAGCAACCAAGTGACAGCCATGTTGGAAAGAGAACCTAATTCTGTAAGCAAAGAAGTTTACAGTGTTTTCTGAGTAAATCAGGAGTGATTCAGCATTCAAACCATATTGATATCGTTAACAAACACACAGACAGGAAAACAGAAGCTGTCAGCAAAAAAAACATTTACTGTATTCAGCAAAGAACATCATCCAGTGTATTCAGTAAAGAACATAATTTAGTGTATTCAGCAAAGAACACATTAGTGCCTGTCTCGGCAGACTCACGACATGCCTAGTTTTATCAAGTCTGAGGCTTTCATACATCTTTATTTTCAGCGATACAATTTACATGAAGTCTGCCATTATACAAATCACTGCCATTATACAAATCACTGCCATTATACAAATCAGTGGAGGCGAAAAGAGTGGTGAAGGGATAACAACTCACAAAATATGTACCGATCTGAGAAAACATGGATACCCAGGGATGAAAACAGTTTTTTAAAAAAAAGAGGAGATGTGGGGGGTCTGTGGGTTGCCGTAGGCCCCCAGTGGGGTCCAGGGGCAACAATATGGCGGGGGGTCAGGGGGCGCGGCCCCCTGAAGCTGAAGCATATTTTGTGCTAAATAAGGCATAAAAATCTTTAGAAATCACTTTCTGCTTCTAAACAACTCATTCCATAAAACAACTTTCAACGCCATGGAGACCGAGACTGACATGGAAAGAAACTATGTCAATTGAGACAAAGCAAACATTTAGTATGATGAATCCTCAGAACTGTAGCTGTAGAAAATTTGACAAACAGTGCTTTCAGGACTTAAAGAATAAGGCCTGTAGACAAGTAAATCTGAGTGGGAATCAAACTAAGTAAACCAGATGTATAAAAACAACTGCTGGACTGCAATAAACACAATATGAAAAATGATTACTTTCAAGTCCTTTTAAACACACACACACACACACACAACACACACACACTCAAGCTTTCGGGTCTAAGACCCTTCATCGGGAAACACTTAACAGTAAACACAACAGACAAAAAAGAACATAAAAGAACAAATGACATCAAAACAAATTGATGTCACAACAGTACCATACACACCCCCCCCCCCCTCCCCCCCCCCCCCCTTCCCCCTCCCCCATACAACTGTCTAATCATATTCCCCACCCCCCCTTTTGACCAGTGTGTGTGTGTGTGTGTGTGTGTGTGTGTGTGTGTGTGTGTGTGTGTGTGTGTGTGTGTGTG
Organism: Conus betulinus; assembly: GCA_016801955.1. Lineage (NCBI taxonomy): Eukaryota > Metazoa > Mollusca > Gastropoda > Neogastropoda > Conidae > Conus > Conus betulinus. Next base: position 227,599 of record JADBJO010000740.1, read on the forward strand.
TGTGTTTTTGTGGGGGGGGGGGGGGGGGGGGGGGGGGGGGGGGGGGGAGTAAGGAGCAGGAGGGGAGGGGGGGCCCAGTGTGTGGGGTATGTGTGTGGGGTGAGGTTGGGGGTGGGTGGGTGGGGGTGTTGGGGAGGAGGAGGAGAGGGGAAGTATATGTGTGTGTGTGTGTGTGTGGGGGGGGGGGGGGGGGGGGGGCTGGTGGAAAGGATTTCATAGGGGGGCTGTTAGCAGAAACCTAACAGAGTAACACATGTAGCAAAGGTTTGCATTATGCTGTGCTACCAGAGGAAAGTGTTACACAATACTGTTGTGACATCAATTTGTTTTGATGTCATTTGTTCTTTTATGTTCTTTTTCATCACTTTGACGTTTTTCTTGCCTTGAAGACTGCTAGTCGAAGTGGGTTCAAAACTTTTTCTATTTTTTTTTCCTCCGTTGTTTTGTTATCCTGTTTTCCCCTTGTGTTTACTGTTTCTGATGTAGGGTCTAAAACTCGAAAGCTTGAGTGTTATCATTTTTTTTTGTTGTAAAAAAGGACTTCAAAGTACTCATTTTTCCTATTAAGTAAATCGGAGTTTGAATCAAACCATCATGGAAATGGAACTTGTAGAAAAATCAGAGTAGGAGTCAAACTATCATTGGAAATTAACCCGTTGAGTGCCTTTAAGCCGTCAGCTGACGCCGTAGTAAAAATGTACTTCCAGTGCCTATGGGCCGTCCACTGACGTCATGCATTTTTCTTGAATTTTCATTCGTTACTATTCCTATCAAAGGACTGAAATAGAGTGTGTGCGTAGTAAGCCTTATATGTGTCTACAGTATTAAAATGATATGCAAATGACCACACGTGAGGGGAAAGACCATTTTTCCTCATCACTGACTGGATGACCAGCCAGCGCTTTGTCTCGCTTGCAAAGATGGCGGCGCAACCTTCGACGAGCGTAGCGACCAAATCAACGTACTTACACAGCTGAGCGGGCTCTGCTAATCATTTTTGATAAAGATAATAATCTTTTATTCAGCGACTCACTCGAGCATGAAGGTGAGATGATGATAGGGATGGAATTGCCGGCCATATTCGTCAGTTATTGAGTCGTGCTGTGCGATCTCAAGAGTGTGTTCAGCTGACTGGTTACCAACGTCGAACGAGCTAGCCTAGTGTGTACTCTGCACTGCGTGCGAGTGGGCAGCGGCGTGTTAGTCAGCGCGAGAGGGGAGCGCGGCCTGCTCGCGGCATGACACGGGCAGCAGGAAAGGTAGGGGAAGAGGAGGAGTGAAAGAGAGGGTTGAAGTCCAGCAAGGGGGCGTGGTGGGGGGAGGGGGGCGTGGTCGTGAACTGACCTGTCTGCATGAGGTGGTGTGAGCGTCTGGATAGACTTTTAGACTGTTTTACTTCATTTACAGGTGTAGTGTGACAATACAAACTTTATTTTCAAACTTTTTTGCTTTGTGTTCTTTTTTGGATGTGAAGCTGTAGTGGTAAATACATATGTTTTTGATTGTGCAAAAAAAAATCCTTCCAAATCTAAATGCCTAAAAATTTTTTTTTATGATCAAAATTAAAACAAAAGAAGCCCAGATTCAAAATCTCCATTCAATTTCCTTCAAAAATCATATATATTTCATTTTATATCTTTTGTAGTTTCTGAGCTAGAATTTTTTGTTAATTATTACCCCCTGATTGCCACAAAGCCACGACTACCAAAGTAGGCACGTTTTGGCAAGGTTCACAAAATGCTTCAAACTCGCCGTCTTTGTCATGTTTTCTTATTACATCCCGACTCTGCGGTCACACACCTCCTTCCGCAGCCACTAGGTCTTCTAGTGGTTCACATGCTTTTTTTTTTTTTTTTTTTTTTTTCCACTCACTGGCGGCAACCTCTCACTGTGAATCGACGCCATGATGAGAAATGACACTGGAAGGAGCAGAATGAGAACTACGCCATTTGAGAACATTACCGATGAGAAGAAATTCGCTGTGCAGACAAATTGAGATCGTTTCAGAGTTTCACTCTTTGAATATTTTTTCGGTGGAGATTTTTTTTTTCGGCGGAGATGCGAAAAAATAACGGCGGAGACGGCGGAAACGGCGGAGGAGTTTTCATCCCTGATACCGCTGAATTTGGTCTGTTGAGTTGGAGCTTGCTGTTTTGAGTACACTTGGAAGTCAGTGCTAAGCAACAATCTGCCATTACGAGTTATTCTGAAATTTGTCCAAAATGAATGAACTTTGTTTGGTGTGCAATAAACAACAAAAAAAAAAAATCACAATTACGGGAATGTTACCAACAAAAAGGTAGGTAAAAGAGTTTATCCACCACACACACACACATGCACACACACTCTACACACACAATTAATCCTTGCTGCATGACCCTCAAATCCACATTCACTAAGGCAGCCAAACACACACACATATACACACGTCCACATACACACACAGGCTATATATGACTGAAAAAAAAAATCCCTAGCATCCCAAATCCCTAGCATCCAAAAATCCCTAGCATCCCACCAGATGTTGCAGTGGCTCTGACCTTCAAAGATGCTGTCAGGGGCGAGCGAAGTAGACATACTCAAAGAAACAGAAAGCAGGACTCTGGTCCTTGGGCGGATGTACAACCGTCTTGCACTTATTCCTGCTTCGCTGATCTCCACCACCTCACCTGGAAGACAGGAAGACTTGGAATTCAACACATCACTGGAATAATCACCTCAGTGTTCACCTACTTTTTGACATAAACATTACTCTCAGAACCAAACTCAAATTCATTCACCTCAAAACAAAAACAAAAAAAAAGTTAAGCAGATTTGAAAAGACTTAATATGCTATGAAAACAGGAAGAAAAAAAAATCTAGCCTGACAAATTTCCCATGTACAGGACAAGACACACCTACAGCGCCGAGAGAAATGAGTCAAACCCTGTACTACACTTCTTGTGACTTTCAGTTCTACTTCCCCCGAGTCGTTCTGTAATAGTCATTCTTTTTACGTTGCAACATTCATCTATGAAGCTCACAATCTAGTGCAGCAATATCTTAGTCTTGTAAAACTGTTTTCATTTGTCCATTGCCAATTTTGTTTTATGCATGCAACAGTTATGTTTGAAATACTGTTCACCAATTCTCATTCGAGTTCTTTCCTTTTATTGTCACCTTCTCTCAAATAAGGGGGGCTTGACCACTACCAAAAAAATGGAAGAACAACAAAAAACAAAAAGTGCAACACAAGGAACCCTAAACATTGGAAAGCAGAGCGCACACAAGACTTGAAGGCATACCAGGGATGAGCTCTGTGGTACATGGCTCCCACGGCATTGAAGGAACAGATTCCGAGGACACTACCCACCCATCCACATCGCTGTCTGTGACGTCTTGTTTTGTACTGAAACAGACATGCTGTCACTCACTGCTTGGAGGAGCATGAAGAAAAAAACATGAATTAGTAGTATAAATGAGCAAACATTGTATGAAATTGTAAACAGAAAACACAAAGACATACACAAAAAACAAGCCCAGAGTTCATATGGAAAAACAACTCGAACAAATAAGTCAGGAAAGTGTTTGAAATATACATTAAAAGAAGACCGCGTCTGAGAGTGTAGACATCTTCTTCTGTCAAACAAATCTTGGAGCTGCCCTTTGAGTCGATGCATGAGTGAAATGAAAACTATTTTCTGCCAGGGGCAGTAACTGTTGATATTTTCTGACTGATATGGACTGAAAATAGATACTTCCTGTGTAAGGTAATGTTGCTTAAAGCCCAGCCGACCACAAAGGGCCATATCAGGGCTGTTACCATGTTAAAATCAACTCACAAGTCATAAAACAAAACAAAACAAAACAAAAAAAAACCCTTCACACATCTCTTTAAAGCACGTTTTCTAAAAATGTACCAGAAACTTCGTTAAATTTTTTTCTTCCATAGAATCTTACATCAAGCAAAACATTAAGTGTCAATGCTTGAAATCTTCGGCGAGTTCAAACATTCCATGAACATACATTACTGATAGTTATCAACTTATAAGTGTCAACAGAATTCAAACATTCCATGAACATACATCACTAATAGTTATCAACTTACAAGTGTCAACAGAGTTCAAACATTCCATGAACTTACATCACTAATAGTTATCAACTTACAAGTGCCAACAGAGTTCAAACATTCCATGAACATACATCACTAATAGTTATCAACTTACAAGTGCCAACAGAGTTCAAACATTCCATGAACATACATCTCTAATAGTTACCAACTTATACCTGTAACTTTACTAAGTTTATATTCAAGTTTCTAAAAATCTTATCAATCATGTAGAAGATCCTTCTCTCCAGTTGGAAATGTGATCGTTGGTCGGAATGGACAGACTTACTCTCCATATACCTTCAATTTTGATGAATGAACCAGGATCTGATATTTGATCTGATGGGCACCACAAATCCACACTAATATTGACTTGATTCATCACTGGCCTTGCATATTCCATTGTCTCACTAGGGTTGGCTATGATGGGCTCAGTAGTTTTTTCAGTGTGTGTATTCCTACTAATCAACAAAAAAACACCTGCCACTGCTCTGAAACCCCCCCCCCTCTGCCCCCTCCCCTCCTCACGGCACAAAGTCTGGTGTTCTGAAAATGGAGAACACAGAAAATCATTGGTCAGCACTCAAGCAGACACCTATCTTTTGCTGTATTAACCCTCTTATACTCGCAACGGGACAATCCGGGACTTAACGTCGGGCGCCTGTTCTTCCTGTACCGGGAGTTACCGGGACCTCTCCGTGGGAATTTTCCATCACCCAGTGATCACGTGTGTAGACACACACAGTCGCAGACAGTCACTAGGAAGACTCAGGCATGGCCCAATCATGTGTTGGCACTATTTTTGGGTGATGGAACCATGTGTGTTCATTGAGAATAGGCACAGAACACAGCGAGTAACTTTGTGAATGGAAACTGACAACTTTCACAATGGCGCTTTGGCGTCTGCTACAAATGATGAAGAGATGATCGACTACTCGCAAGAGGAGTTAGATCAAATTATTGTAAAACATTGCAAGAGGAGTTGGATCAAATTATTGTATAAGTGGAGACGTTTGAAAGAAAGATGGACAATGGAAGTGATCTAGGAGTAGGTGGTGGTGTTGAAGAAGATGGTGAAGTGCAAAGCGACCCGGAATACAATGTTCCACGCAGCGCTTCTGACAAAATGGCGGCCCGCAACACATGGCACGGCAGGGGTGCGTCAGTTTCAGGAACCCACTGGGCCAGCTCACTCATTACCTGACACTGCTACTACACCACTTTGATTTTTTCGTTTTGTTTATTCCTCTGTGTTTTTTAAGACTGGTGCCGATGATACAAACAGGTATGCAAGACAAAAACAAGCTGCAAAGGGCACACCTGACCCTCTTTTGTAGTACTGTGTGTGACATGTGACAAGTTTTGTATGACATTGGTTGGACAACCAGTGAGACCTGTACTGCGAGACAGCAGATGGATCGCGTCAGGTAGGCCTCAGATTTCATTTACACTAACAACTTGCATCAGCATGGTGACTGCGCATGCTCGCATGCTGTAAACTTGATTGTCATCATAAAACGTCACGTGTCTGGTGACAATTTTTGGTGACAGTGACACGACCTATATTTCTAGGACAGACGAATTATAGTTCAAAGTGAAGTGCATGCTCTTATGAACTGTCTGCCAATTTTTCTTTCTCCTACAGGTTCACATACATTCCCTGTAAGTTAATAATCACACATACCCATATTTAGGCAGAAACCTGTAGAAACATCTGAAATCTAGGGGCAGTTTGCAGTCAGAGAAACTGAGTACAAGAGGGTTAAAAGCAAACAAAACACACATCAAAAATGATCTAAAATCAGGATATCATAAATGTTTATGTCTGCTACCCTGGTCTGTCAAAACAGGATTACCACCCCCCCCCCACCCCCCCATCACATTAAAAAAGAGAAGAGAGATAGAAAGAGACACTTGACACTTTAATACTTTATTGTCATCACTAAAGAGGTTTCAAGAAGGGGGAGGGGGTAACACAACAATATCATTTCCCTCTTCCTTTCCTGCAAACAAATATACACATTCATTCCTAGTATGTATCAAATCAAGGTTAACAAACACAAATACATTCGTAACATTTACTTACGTCCTCATGCACAGGAGTAATGCAGTAAGGTTCAAAAAAAAAAAAAAAAAATCTTAAGACTGACTCGACCATCCACTCAATCAAATCATGATATTGTATCTTACTGATCTCTTCCACATGCGATGAATGATAATATTCATGCAGATATCTCTTATAATGCATAATCTTAAATTTCACTATCCTTCATGTGTCTAATATTCGATGCTTCGTGATGAATTTCGCAACTGATTTAATTACAAGTTCATCATCTGATGATAACATGACAGTGACATTTTGTCTTTTCACTATATCTGACTGGAAAATGGACAATTTGTCCGCACTTCATTATAAGCAGTACAGTCGAACAGAAAGTGTTCTTCATCACTAATGTGTCTACATGAAGGACAAGGAGATTCTGTGGATGTTTCTCATTCAAACCATCTTTTGTTCGCGTTAAAACCTTAAGTTCTCAACCTAAATCTTGTGTAATTTATTCTGTGCCATTTATCTGTTATGACATTGAGAAACTTTTCAGAATGAAACACGTTTTTAAATAAGAAAAACCAGCAATATTTTTCTTTACTTTTCATATCTGAGTGCCATTCTGTTTAATAGAATAAGCAAGCCTGTCTTTAAATTCCGCAATGAACTGTTGCTCATTTCCTATTTCCTGGGTCATCCACACTATTCCAAAACCCTGTACTAAAAGGACTTTCTTTACAAGCTCAGTTTTCTTTACCTTTTTCCATTTCTAAAAGCATCAAGTCATAGGCTTGTCTGCTCAAAGAGCGAGAGAGATAGAGGGGAGAGAGAGAGAGCAGCACCAAGATCTGTACCTGAAAGAAAAAAAATACAGTCACACATAATCTATTTTAATGCCTTATTAACGCAAGTCCCTGTGACAAGACGCAAATAACACAACAGAGATAACTTACTTTTGCCATTAAACGCTGAAGCTGGCAGCAGTTTGCCCAGACATAATGGTCGATTCCCAAATGGATCTCGTATGGCATAAATGCGGTCTGGCAGCATGATCAGAAGAGAATAAGATATGGTCACCTCTTTCATCATCTTCTCGATTCTGTCACAAGAAAGAAACAGTGTTAAGAAAGTGGACATGGAGTCCATCACAAATACGGACAGCAATAAGCAAGTCTCAGTGTGCCATGTAGTGAAATCTTTACGCCATGGGTCTTCTAAATATCATGAAATGAAGTGGAACTCACCACTTTGTTTTGAAAGGCAAAAAAAAAAAAAAGCAACAATCTCTGCCGACATATTTTCCCATCTACATGCAGCAGAAGGGTGTCTTTTTGAGTCAGTTTCCACTAGACTGTACATTCCCAGTACAAATAAAAAGACATAAGAAAAATAATAACAAGTAAAAGAAAAGGGGGCAAAGTGGAAAAAAAAAGATACTCATTCAGTGGTGAGCCTGCACATTCTGTAATTTTGTCTTACAGGAAACAAAAAGAGCCAACGTCAAGCCATGACTGGTTCCAACCACTGGCCAGCGTCACTTGTCCCAAAACATACTTTCAAGAGCATGACAATCATTCTATCAACGATACTTCTGACTGACAAACACCAATCTGAACTCAAGATGCAACTAATTCAGAAAAAGCATGAACCAGAATGACAGACAGGTGACAGACAGGTGACAGCTGAAGCCAGCCTGATGAACTCAAGGATCCTTGGCCACTAAATGAATAAAATCAGAACCAACGGCAATGGGGGGGACAACAAACTGAAAGTATCAAACTGCACAAGCAACAGAAATGAACACAGCATTCACGTTTTATTTCACTTATGAATCTGCATTCATCCACCAGTTTCTCTCCTTCCTTCTCCCTCCTCCCCACCCACACTTACTTTCCCCCACTCCTCCCATTTCTTGTCCTTCTACCAAGACATGACATATGCCACATAGGCATGCCTTTAGGATCCAGTTTGACTTCCAAGTCAGAGTCTCAATTAATGCACATATGTCCTTCAATTAATGCATACATGTACATCCCCAGTGCTCTGAAAACAGAAAAGATGCACTGAGAATTTGGTTTGAGCAGTTGGCAGAACATTAACCTATGCAACCTATGCCAATTCAGTCGAAATCTGAACACATTTGATTGACCAATTCAGTCGAAATCTGAACACATTTGGATGACCAATTCAACTGAAATCGTAACATATTTGATTGACCAATTCAGTCTAAATCTGAACATATTTGGATGACCAAGAACATATTTGGATGACCAAGAACATATTTGGTTGACCAATTCAGTTGTAATCTGAACATAATTCGTTGACCAATTCAGTCATAATCTGAACATAATTGGTTGACCCATTCAGTCATAATCTGAACATAACTCGCTGAGTGACCAATTCAGTCATAATCTTAAACATATGGTTGATCAATTTGGTCGTAATCTGAACATAACTGGTTGATCAATTCAGTCGTAATCTGAACATGTTTGGTTGACCAGTTTCAACACTGCATTCTATTCAATCTGAAGTTCACTCTCTCCTTCCAGCTTCACCTCCCATTACATAAATTCAAATTATCACCAAGCATGCAGTTTCTAACAGCTGTAGCTGACCACCATCTACCCTCTAAAAGTTTATCAGGTCTCCCTAACATCCTCAAGTAATGGTCACAATTCCATACATAAACCAGCAAGGAGAAGCAGTTTTTTTTTTTTTTTTCTTCTCATCTCATCCTCTTGTCCATATTTGACTTATGAACTGACATCCCGAAGTGATGACGACGAGGAAACATGGAGATCAAATGTCAAGGATATCTCACCTTCCCAACCAGTTCGGCCCATTGGGCTCTCCACATTCTGGTTGATGGGTCAGTAACTGCGTCAGTAGTTCGCTGTCTGAGCCTGTTGACAGGCCTACTCCATGCAACAGGAGCTGTCAACAAACACACCCACTTCCAATGGCTGTCAACAACACACCCACTTTCAATGGCTGCTAACAAACACACCCACTTCCAATTCCAATGGCTGTCAACAACACACCCACTTTCCAATGGCTGTCACAAACACACCCACTTCCAATGGCTGCTCAAACAAACACACCCACTTCCAATGGCTGACAACAAACACACCCACAATGGCTGAAACACACCCACTTCCAATGACAACAAACACACCCACTTTTGTCAACAAACACACCCACTTCCAATGGCTGTCAGCAACACACCCACTTTCAATGGCTGTCACTTTCAAACAACACACCCACTTCCAATGGCTGCTAACAAACACACCCACTTCCAATGGCTGACAACAAACACACCCACTTTCAATGGCTGTCAACAAACACACCCACTTTCAATGGCTGATCAACAAACAAACACACCCACTTTCAACTTTCAATGTTTGACAACAAACACACCCACTTTCAATGGCTGACAACAAACACACCCCACTTTCACCCATGTTTGACAACAAACACACCCACTTTCAATGGCTGACAACAAACACACCCACTTTCAATGTTTGACAACAAACACACCCACTTCCAATGGCTGATAACAAACACACCCACTTTCAATGTTTGACAACAATCACACCCACTTCCAATGGCTTCAAAAAACATCCACTTCCAATGGCTGACAACAACACACTCACTTTCAATGGCTGACAACAAACACACACACCCACTTCCAATGGGCTGTCAACAAACACACCCACTTTCAATGGCTGATAACAAAAACACACCCACTTTCAATGGCTGACAACAAACACACCCACTTTCAACCGCTGTCAACACACACACCCACTTCCAAAGACTGTCAACAAACACACCCACTTCCAATGGCTGCTAACAAACACACCCACTTCCAATGGCTGACAACAAACAACCCATCCACTTCCCACAACTGTTAAGAACTGCAGAAGATATGGTGTCTGATGTGTTGTCTTTATGTGTAGATCTGTTTTTAAACACCTTTATGCACATCTTTGTAACCTGTTCCTTTTTACTTGTTTTGTACAGACTTTGCATGCTTACAATTCACATGCTCATTACTTTCAAGTTATTGCAAAACTTATTGTCTTTTTGTGCTTGCACACTGTAAAGATGCAAAGCATATAAACATACTCCCAGTTTATCTTGAATACAAGAACTTTCTGAGATATCCATAAAGAAGAAAAACCATTTTGGGCCGTTATAGCTGTTAGAAACGGCTATTCAGAAAAAAATTCTGATAAAATAAAACATCGGGCATCATCCGTGACCCACAGTGAACATAAACAGATTTTCACAAAGATCAGCCCAGAAGTTTTGTCTGGAGCGAGTGGAACACATTTTGACCACGGACAGACACATAGACAGACAGACAGCATTTCTCCGTTCCCATTGTAAAGTACTCCCTGTTCTATAAGAACTAGGAGTACAAAAATGAGGAAAATACACTATTAAAAAAAAAGCGCCCTCCTACAGTTAACAAACAACTTTACTACTGTCAATGGCCAGCGCACTCACTGTCTGGGAAAAATCACACCCAGTGTCAACTGATCAATACATCCATCACTAACAAAGGCGTCTACATCACCTCCAGTCACCAAAAAACTGTCTCACATGAGACAAACATTTTCTTCCATTGAATGCAGGCAGACAGATTTTGAGATACCTAATCAAATGCGAATTTCTTATTTTTGTTATGAAAACAACAACAATAACAAATCCAAATCTAAACATTCTAAATAGTAACTATTAATAACATTTTTGGTTTCAAAAGTGAGGTGACTGCTGGCGAAAACAAACAAATTAAAAAAAAAAAAATGACAAGACAAAACGTAAGACGCATTTTGACCTCTTAGGTCGTCTTCAGGCAAGATAAACAACAATCAGGACAATGAAAACAAAGAATGAACAATCACTTATCTTATCAAATTTGGTGGAAGAAGGGCGTTGATTTTTAAAAATTTTTTACTTTTTTTTTTTTTTCGCTCCAATCTTCTCCATTAAAAAATCACAAGTGATTTGTTTTCTTGAGAAACAACAACAAGCATGGTAAAACTAACATCCATGTAGCCATGTGTACCTTTTTCTTCAAAGACTTGCTTTGACCAGCTCCCCATTGTGCGCAACAGCTATCAGCCCATGCAGCGTCTCTACCACGAAGGGCTGGATGTTCACGTGGGCCGAGTCCCCCTGAGTTGAGTACCTTGTGTGACCTGGGAACAACCATCCACTCTATCAGCACACCTGCATTACCCGTCTCTCTGCTGAACATTCAGTCAGTATATGCGGTTGATGAAAGATGAAGGCTGCAACCATTATCAAACACATCTTTTATCATTCATTCCCCCCCCCCCCCCCCTTTTTTCCTCTTTTTAGGCATTATTTTACCAGTGAACATAGAAAACTCAAAACTGTCATTTCACATGTTTCCATCTAGTAATACCCATGAAATTAATGAAAGTCAAACCTCTACCAAACCTCTGTTCATGTTGGCAATGGAAGTCACCTTGAAAGCAGCGACAAGCAACACAGGACAAACAGACCTTGGCGATAGTTACAAGATGCCCCCTCTCAAGGCCTTCATGGATGACACTACAGTGATTTCATCCACAGAAGACGAGACGCGTCATGTGCTGGAGAGGCTGGACGACATAGTTGTTTCATCCAGAATGAAGTTCAAGCCAAAGAAATCACTGAGTCTCTCACTGAGGAAAGGAAAAGTGGCAGAATCTGTGGTCTTCAGTGTTGCCAACCCAGGCCATTCCAACAGTCAAAGAAGAGCCAGTCAAGAGCCTTGGAAGATGGTATGATGATACCCTGAAAGACACACAAACAGCAAAAGAAACCAAACAGATGTCGGAAGCTTGGAGACCATTGACCAGTGTGGGCTCCCCGGCAAGTACAAGGTCTGGTGTCTGCAGTTCATGCTGATACCAAAGCTCCTATGGCCTCTGATGATATACGACATCTGCACCAGCATAGTGGAGGCAATGGAAGCCAAAATCAACAAGTTCATAAGGAAATGGCTTGGTGTCCCACCCTGTCTCATTGACATAGCGCTGTACTGTCGCCAAGCAAAGATGAAACTATCATTGAAATCCATCTCGGAGGAATACAAAGCAGGGAAGATCAGACTTCAAAAGCATGCATGCTGGAGGACTCAGGAGACAAGGTGGTAGAAGCAATCAAAGCCCCAGCTGATGACAGGCAGAAAATGGGAAAGTTCAAGAGGCGATGGATTCTGCAAAAGAAGTCTCAAGATCAGAGAAATAACAGG